>VZZY01025665.1:149229-441940 GCA_013400335.1 Eurystomus gularis | reverse complement strand
GCCTTTTCCTCATCCTTGGTAAGTTCCCCCTCGCATCTAATGAAGGATGGAGATTCTCCCTGTTTCTTTTTTTGTTGTTAATATATTTGTAAAAACCTTTTTTATTATCTCTTGCAGCGGTGGCCAGGCTGAGTTCTAGCTGAGCTTTTGCCCCCCTAATATTCTTTCTACACGACCTAACTAAATCTCTATATTCTTCTTGAGTAGCCTGCCCCTTCTTCCAAAGGCAGTAGACTCTCCTCTTTCTCCTAAGTCCCAGCAAAAGCTCCCTGTTCAGCCAGGCCAGTTGTTTTCCCTGCTAGTTTGTCTTATGACACATGGGGACAGCCTGCTCCTGAGCCTTTAGGAGTTCCATCTTGAAAAAAGTCCAGCCTTCCTGGACCCCTTTGTCCTCTAGGACTGTACCCCAAGGGACTTTCTCAACCAAATGTGCCACTTGGTTTTTTAGGCTTGCCAAACTCTCAACCTAGCTGATTACATGCAGCAGTAAGTTCCACAAAGTGTTTATTTATTTACCTTTAAAATACTGCTTTATGGTTTTAAAACTTCCTTTTTAATTTTTCCCTGGTACAGTTCAGGCTGTGTGTTAATGCAGAAGGATACCTAGGAGTTCTTAGTATAAAAAATGTGGATGTAGTACCATGCCCTTTTATTAATTGAGGCTTTAATTTGGAAAGACCTAATATTTACAGATATATTTGTTGGAAATTACTTCACAAATGTAGGTTTTTATGTTTTTCCTTTGCTGTGCTAGAGTTATCTTCTTCTTTTTTTTTTTTCTTAAATGAAATGGGATTTTAAAAGTTGCAGCTTACAACTCCGGTTGTATTATTGATGTTTTCATGTTATCCACGCGTGCTCGGCCTGAACTGACTTGAGCCAGGATACACTATAGCTGGGTGCACACAGTTCTGTGTTGTGTGGTTTTGCATGGGCTTGATTTGATTTGGGACCTCTGTACTTCAGTGTTTTTAGCTCTTCTCCTTCCCATTCAAACTTTGTTTTCTATTTCATAATATCTGTGATTTTGCTTTATCTGGGCTATCTCACCTCACTTTTTCCTTGGATAATACAGGGATGATCTGGATAATGATCTAGTATTGTTCCCTCTTCCTGACCTAGCATAGCAGAATATCTTCCTCTTGTGGTCACTGACAAACATTTTTGCTGGGCAGCCCCCGGCGCTGCTAGCTGTATTCCACCTCTACTCCCGTGCCATTTAGAGCCCAGTGGTGTGCAGGCTGAATTGTCTCCTCCAGTTCATGATGCTTCACTCATTCCTATAGCTTTGCAAGTGTTTCAGCATTGCATTGTAGATTCAGTAAGTATACTTAAATTCTTCCATCAGTTCCTCAGAAATGTCCTTCGGTGTGGCAGCTACGGGTGCAAATGTGTTTGTTCATCCATACTTTCACTTACAGATCAATAACTATCTTAAATATCTGAGCTATGATAGATTTCCTTGGAAAATTGCATTCACCAGTGCAGGGCAGTGATGACTATAAGTGGATATGATGTAGCTGGCTTTTAATACAGAATTTTCTTTTATTACAGAGATGTTCTGTTATTTAACTCTAATGAGATGGGTGGGAAAACAAGTAACTGCATCCATAAAGCACCAACATCAGCTGGCAGCACCGCAGTGAAAACTGCAGGCTTGATTTCTCTTGACTCATGGTAAATGTAAGGTAACGTGCTCCTTGGTAATGTGGCAACAATGGGGGAATTAGCACAAAGAAGCTGTAGTGCTGCAATATCCCACTCTAGCTTACTGCATCCATTTGTTTACTTGTCCATATTCTAGTTGTTCTCTATACCTAAAACTTTTTCTCTTATGTTTTGATTAGGTAATTTCTCTAATAGCTGATTGCTATTGTGGAAGAGCTGCACAGGAAGCAAGCTCACCAGCCTTTTTATTTCACTTTGCTTTTGAAGCACTTGTTTGCATCACATTCTTTTTCTAAGAAAATAAATAATGTGTCTTAACAGTGGACTAACACCGACTTCGTTGTGTTGGGCTTATGTGGGTATCGTCTTAGGAAGAGGGTTAAGGGGACTGTCCTCCTCTCCACATGTCTTGGAGCATGTGTGATCACATCCAGTATGATACATGGGACAGAGAGTCTCTTTTACATCCCCCATCCAGATCATATCTGTGTTGACCTGGGCTTCTGCTCTGACTTCTGCCATGGAGGATGTGTATTCCTATGTACAGTTAGTGCCTTTATGCCTTTTATATACCACAGAAGGTTCTCCCTTGGTTTCTGAACAGGCTATAAAGTTGGGGTAGAAGCATGAGGAAGTATGGATGCTGTGTTAGTGAATTCTCACACATTGACCACTAGCCTGGTGCGGAGGGATGTCCTGTTATTCTGAGATATGCATTGGTGTAGAGAAACAGATGTGGTTTCTGGAAATATTGGTGCAAGAAACAGATTTCATTCTGCCTCCAACCTTTGCATTTGCTTTTGTGTGGGCTTTCTGTCTGCCCTTTAAAAACATACAGGCTTTCTCATTTTGGATCCTAGCCCCAAATTACTCTGGGCATTCTTCAGGTGCAGAGCTATGGGCGTACAGACTACACACTCTACGTGTGGGATTTTGTGAGTCAGGTGTTCATAAAAATTATGCAGTATTGCAGGTGTGTGTGTAAATTGTATAAATTTTGAATCCAAATGAGACACAAATCTTCAGTGAATAGGTTGCAGAACTCCCTGTCATTTATTTTTATGGCTAATGGCTTTTTTTATGTTCCATTTTCTACAAGTTTTCATTAAGCAGTGCATGTGAAGTGCTTCAACTTGACTTTGATGCACATTCAGTATCAGAAGGAAAGATCAGGCCTTTTATCTCTAAACTACAGATCAATTACCTTTCTAAACACTTACCTCATGATTTTCCTTTAAATAAAAAAGAAAAAAAAAAGGTACCACAATCAACTGTATTAAGACAAGACAAAGGAAAGTGGTTTAAAAAAATGGAGGCATCACCTAAGATAAGGTACAAGGGAGCATGGACCTGCCGTTGTAGGATTAGATACAGGTGCACAGTAATCATATGTGAGTGTAAAAGAAGAAACGGTACCTTGCATTTAGAAGAGAAAAAAATCCTTAATTTCTTGAAACAAGAAGATAACTGGCTTGCTAATGAATTAAATGTCACAGCTTTTAAGTGTAGCACCTCTGCTCAGTTGCCAGAGCGGGTGACTTTATCATCAGCAGATTTTGATGGTATTATGCTTAGGATGAAATAACCACTTGTTTCAAAAAACAATCTCTAATATCCTATGTGAAGGTCGGTCTCATAGATTTCATTCCTTAGTATTCTAGCTGACATTCCCATTTTCTGAAGTATGAGTCTTTAGATACATAAGTCTTAGATATTGTAGTATCAAGAAGGCTACTATGTGCAGCATTGCAATTAGGTAGAGAAAATCCTCTTACTATGGTACATATGTGACCAGTAAACTAAAACTTCCAAATTGTTTGGGTTTTTTTTGTTCATACTTTTTTACTAGGATGATTGTAATAGTGCAGTCAGGTTCTAAATATGAGTGCTTTTCGATTCAACAGTGTCAGACTTTAAAAAAATCATTTAATAGAAATAACATTGGGGTTCAATGTAGATAATAAAATGCTGACATCCTCTTACACAGCTCTTGGCTTTGTAGGTTCAGCTTACAAGGTATTTTTCTTTTCCCTTAAAGTGACATAACATTGAGTTATTATTTTGAAAAGGAAAAAGTCAAACTGTTATTTTATTCATTTAAATTCCAGCAATATTAAACTTGCTAGCTTAAAAACACAAGAATCCCCCTCTCTGAAACTAACAAAATAGTCAAATGAAGAAGAAGCTATTCAAAATTGTCTTTTAATAAAAGTTTAAAGTCTTCAAAATATATTTGCCCCTCGAGCAAACTTTTTTCATTTAATATTGTGTCTGTTAATTAGTGCTTCAAATTTGCAAATTCTTTATTGGTTTATATCAATGTAATACCCAAAGCTCATCTCATTGCCAGATTTGAATGAAATATGATCCTGTTTATTCTATTAAAACGAAGGCTTGAAATTGTTACCCAAATGCCACAGGAATTCTTGCCATTTTCTCATCAAATTCCTCATCAGATTTTTTGTTAAAGTCACATTGTTTTAGATTTTGAGCCTTGGCATTTAAATGAAGTTCAGCATGCCCCACTAGAGCAAACATCTGCAGGGACATATTATGTACAATATCCATTCCAATCAAGCAGGAGTGTACTGCGTGACTGAATGAGCAGCTTATTCTTACTCCTCTTAGATTTACCCTGATGTGGCTATTGAGTCAATCTGTGAGAATAAATGTTTAGAAAATTAAACTAGCAGAACAGGAAAGACTTTTTTAATACTCAGAGCAAATAATTCCAGTTGCACAATATTAATTTAAGAATGACATTTTTTAAAAGAACCTGAAGGAGTTATTTGCCAAATTCCCTCAGAAATTCAATGAGGCTTGGGAATCAGAGCTGTGAGGGTGCCTTGGCAAATCTCTCCGAGTGATCAGTATTAAGGGTTTTCTCCGAGTATAAAATCATGATCTACAGAAACTGAAGGGAGTAGACAGGTGTTGGGGAAGAAAGAAAAGAAAAAAAAAAAGTTCTGTAATTCTATAACATATATTAAAAAGTTGCACAAATTCTATAAGCATGAGGTTAGCTATCAATAAAGATGACCTAGAACAGGCCCTTTTCTTTTTGAAGGAACTGCCTTACACACTAAGCTTGCCCCATGTTACCAGTTGGTGGGCAAAAAAAGGCATCCTTGGCTCCTCCTCTACAGCAGCAGTGGGTTTTTGTGGAACTTGCTCCTTTTCCTAATGAGGAATTTAGACCAAAACCAGTCTCTTTAAAATGTATTTATTGTGACAGAGCCCTCTGCCATCCTTTGAAAGGCTTATTTTCACAGGCAGAATACCTGCCTGGAACACCCCTTCTGCTACAGAGCTGTAAGAGCTGTTGTTACAAGCTTTTCAGCTACTTTAAATAAAGAGTAGAAGACACGTGGCAGTGGAGGTGAGGGGGTCCCTGCAAAGAATCACTAGAATTGGTCTGTATTTAGCACTACAGGAGATGAGGACCACATCAGGAATACCAGGTCCATTTTTTGAGGCACCTAATACAGAAAAGACATTGGTAAACAGGGACAGTTGGTTGAGAGTAGCCCTGAAGAGAACGACTTAGGGGTGTTGATTGACGAGAAGCTCAACACGAGCCGGCAGTGCGCTGATGCAGCCCAGAGGGCCAACCATATCCTGGAATGCATCAGGAGGAGTGTGGCCAGCAGATCAAGGGAGGTGATTCTCCCCCTTTACTCTGCTCTTTTGAGACCCCACCTTGAATACTGCATCTGGTTCTGGTGTCTCCACCGTAAAAGGGACATAGATCTGTTGGAACAAGTCCAGAGGAGGGCTAAAAAGATGATCCAGGGGCTGGAATGTCTCTGCTATGAGGGTAGGATGAGAGCACTGGGATTGTTCAGCCTGGAGAAGACTCTAGGGGGACCATATAACTGCCTTCCCATACCTGAAGGGAACCTACAGAAAGGCTGGAGAGGGACTTTTCACAAGAGTGTCCAGTGACAGGACAAGGGGAAATGGTTTTAAATTGAAGGAGAGAAGGTTTAGACTAGATCTTAGGAAGAAGTTCCTCAGTACGAGGGTGGTGAGACTCTGGAATAGATTGCCTGGAGAGGCTGTGGATGCTCCCTCCCTGGACGTGTTCAAGACCAGATTGTATGAGACCTTAAGCAACCTTGTCTAGTTGTGCAGCATCCCTGCCCATGGCAGGGAGGTTGGATTAGATGATCTCTAGGCTCCCTTCCAACCTAAGCCAGTCTCTGATTCTATGATTCTTTGACAAGTTCAGCAGAGGGCTAGCAAGATGGAGCCAGGCTGTTAAGGGTGGTGATCAGTGAGAGGGGCAGAGACTGGAGGTAAGGGAAAACTGTTTCCTTTTGAGGACAGTCAGGCATTGGAATAGAGTATGCAGACAGGCTATGCAGTCTCCATCCGTGGAAGTTTTTAAAGCCAAGTTAGTTGAAGCCCTGTTCAACCTGATCTGTCTTCAGAACCAGCTCTCCTTTGAGCAGGAGTTTGGGCTAGAGATCTCCTGAGGTCCCTTCCAACCTCGATTTTCCTATGATACAGTTGGGATTTGTAGAGGAAATTTTGGGTTTCTATTTAAAGTCTTCCTCCTTTCTTGTCTTTTTCTTACTTACTCAGATTATTATTTAGACTTACATGAACGTGATCTTCCAGTGTTACATAGTTCCTTTCAAGAGCACTTGTGAAAGAAGTGATTAGTAATTAAACAAAAAAATCAAACAAAACACAACAAACCAGCAAATACGATCAGGAAAACTTGTCCAATATGGTTAGCAGATAGAGATCATCCAATCTGTAGGGTGTGGAGAAAAAAGAATCACAGAATGGTATGGGTTGGAAGGGACCTCTGGAGATCATCTAGTCCAACTCCCCTGTCAAAGCAGGTTCACCTAGAGCAGGTTGCACAGGAACATGTCCAGGCAGCTTTTGAAAGTCTCCAGAGAAGGAGACTCCACAACCTCTTGGGGCAGCCTATCCCAGTGCTCTGTCACCCTCTCAGGAAAGAAGTTTTTCCTTATGTTTAGGTGGAACTTCCTGTACTCTATTTTGTGCCCATTGCCCCTTGTCTTATCACTGGGCACCACTGAAAAGAAACTGGTCCCATCCTTTTGACACCACCCTCTAGATACTTACGAGCATTGATAAGGTCCCCTCTCAGTCTTTTCTTCTGCAGGCTAAACAGCCCCAGGTCTCTCAGGCTTTCCTAATAATGATAAGAGAATAATAATAAAACAGTAAATTTGTGGTAGAATTGCAATTCTGTGTGTAGCTTTGTTTATAAAGTATGCCTGTCTGACAAAAGCAGGCATACTGAAACTTATAAACATTAGATTAATTGAGGCAGTGTAGTTCTAAACTTCTCAGGATCACATCTGCTTCCTTCAAGTTTGATGAGATAAGAGAGTTGCCAACTGAATTTGGAATTCAGCAAACCTGTCCTCTAAAGAGAAGAGGTGTTACTGACAATATTCTGATTTAAATCTCTTGCATTTGACACCCAGAAGATACTCATGTGATGTTAGCGGCTGATGCTGTGAAAGCAGCCCTGCAGTAAACAGGCAGCTTCTTAGAAATTAGGTAGATCAGATAGGAATTGGGTAGATCAAAGCCCACTACAGTGAGTGCTCTGTGCTAACGAGAAATAAGGCTGATTACACCCTATAGCTAACTTCATGGAAAAGGTCATTTTAAGCACAAATTGTAACATGGTTACATAAGAAATATCCTTCAAATCCTTTTGTTTCTCATCTGAATTATTCAGAAACTCTGCTTTCACCTTCTTTCTCGACTGAAGATAATAGTTTTTAAAAAAAATAATAGCTCCTTACCTCACCACGAAATGTGAAATTTGTTTTCTTCCACATTTTACATATAGCTGTACTGGGTAAAAATGGATGATGAAAAGGAAGTGTGGATTATTCTGTCACCTGAAAGGTTAGACATGTTGTTTGGGGCTTTTTGGAGGCCACAAAAGGATAGGAAATGCAGTCAGAAATTATTTTCCATTCTTGTCCTCGTGACTATTAAGGGCAAGTCATGCTCTGTGGAGGCTGCAGTGTTAGTAGGTTTTCAAGAGAAGTGTGAAACAGTAAAATAGGTCTGTGAATGTTTTGGGCATAGCGGGACAAACAGGAGGAGAAGCATGAACTAAAACATCACCATGTGTGTTCAGCAGTTCAGCTCGCTTCTGCTTGCAGGAAGGAAGTTGGCTGATGACATGATAAGTGAATAAATATGTACTGCAAGGCTAGATTGTTTCTTTTTTCATAATTTTTCAGCCTTTGCTGTATAGTTCAATAGTACTGTGAAAAGTGTAGTGCTAAAAGAGGATCAGATTCTTTTGTTTATTTCTCTTGGTGATTCCCTATTACATTTGCAGAGATGATGTGAAAGATTAATTTCTGAACTGCTTCTTCAGCAAACTCAACTGGTCTTTGAATTTCAGTCAGATTCTTTGTAGCTCAAGCATAATGATTGCTAATAAAAGTTTCAGTAGGTCTAACTCTGCTTTCAGTTGTAGCTAGGTAATCTTATCTTTCGTAAGTAGAAGACAGGAAATTCCTTCTTGAAATGATTTGATTTTGGTTTTGCATTTGTGTTATAAAACTAATTCTTCACAATGCATGTGTTGAATTGATCTTACTTTTCTTTAGCTGCTGTCCTTCAGCTGTCCTTACAGCTACTGCAATGCTAAAATGAGTAAAAATAGTACTTTAATCATTATTTATTTATTTTGGTCACTGAAGTTAATAGATAGGATTCTGAAGATACTGATTTTATATGAGGAGCAGACTTACTGAATAAGCTGTCACTATTTTTACAGGCAGAATACATGTTCAAAACAGAAAGCTGCTAATGCTACAGACATAAAAGGATAATTTGCACTAATTTATGAAGCTAATTAATCAAATGAACTGAATATATTAACCAGTTGGTGATATTCTGCTGAGCAGGAACTGAAACAGTTAGAAACTTCTTCAGACTCATATAACCATGACATACTTTAACTTACATTGCAAGTTTCCTACAGTGGTAACTCTTTCATAAACACCGGCAGCTTAAGCAGTTTAAACAAACAAGAAATGTGAATACTCACAATATCTAGGCAGATTTTTCCTTATATCATAACATTTTCTTAATGAATTACTGAAAATGAAAGATATAGTATGTGAAGACCCCTCTGGCTGTAAGTATTATGGGTATGAAAATATTTTAAATATTTAGTGCATGATTATTAATAAGAACAGTAGGGATTTATCTGAATTTATGGCAAGTTTAAAAAAAAATTAAAGCTGCCATTCTGTGCAGCTTCGGAAGATTGTGAAGTGTAAAAATGTGTTTCTGCTAAAATTGTGGTAAATAAAAAAACAAATAAAGGTTGTTTTATGTTGTCTAGAGTCTGTATGAGATACAGAGGCAATGTATTTCCATGTTAAATTTCTTGGTAAAACCATCAGCAAAGATAGAGCAAAGTGTTTCGAGATAAATGCAGGAGTTTTGCAGAGGCAGGCCAGATAGGGCCACCTAAGTCCTTTAAAGCAGAATTAAGGGTTGTTTTCTGATGTGACAGAAATGAATCCGGTGTGTCTCTAGAAGCCACGGGGAGTGAGACATGCGAAATAAATGAGAATTTTTCTTTGACTGTCTAAGGCAAATATGTGGAAATACTTTCTCATATTGTAGAACGCATAGTACAGATGCTATGGGAACTGCTTCCTAGTCATACAGCTGTACAACACCTTTTTGACATAAGCAACAAGGAATTAAGTTGTATGGCCAAGGCTGGTATGGAAAAGTTAGGCAGGGGTGGGGCCTGAGAACTTAATCTGTGCATTTAGCTTACGGCATGTGTTGGCATCCTGTGTTGGAGGGAGTGGGGTTACGCAGCAGAAAGTTTTAAGGTAAGATGAGAGAGGAAGTGATAGCAGTTTATCTGCTCCTTATTTAGTGCTACTCATGACAGTAGCTGACTGAAGTAAATTTGGGAATCCCTTCTATCTGAACATAAAATTCAATGAGATGAAATCCTGTTTGTCTGGATTCAGTAGTATCTTCAATAATCTTTGGAGATTTGTTTTCCATTCAGTTTTCATTCCTTTCTTTTCTTTCGTGCTAAAAACTGCCTGCTCTGTCTGTGATGTGTCATGCACAGGAGCAGAATCTAAATAAAAAGGTCAGTTCTTCTTCCTGCTCAATCCATTTCCCATGTTGGAAGAGTTGAAAGGAGTTGCCTCTCTGATATCCTTTGAACCTCTTGTCAGCTGACATAAATTGAAGCAACCCTACTTCATTCCGTGGTCAAATCTGAACAGAGTCAATAAAGAATTATGTTCAAAAGTGGACTTCTGGGTCTTATGCCACCATGCAACATTGAGTGCATGATGAATACAAGATACCAAGCCTGTATTTCCAAGAGTATCATTACAAGAAATTGAAAAGAGGGTATTTTCAGATGTAGAAAAAAGAAAAGAATTTGGTGACAATGTCCCAGTAGCTTTCAGAAAGAGAGATATCCCTAAGTTTTCCTTATGTCTTTGAAGGTCTCTCCTTAACATATTTAGTACGTTAAGGACTAGCTGACTAGTACAACAGTATTTGAGTTTCTATGTTAAATCATTGACTGATGGTATCCAGTTTGTAGTTTCAAGGACACTTCATATTTTTTGCCTCTTTTCAATTTGTAGAATAGTTCCTCCCCCTAGTAATTCCCATACATTTTTATGGCATACTGAGTGTCTTCAATTCAAATGTCTTCTGTGAACTTGAGCATCTTTCAGGATCAAACCATAAACGATGAGTTTCAGAAATAGTTATAATTTTAGGGATTAGTGCTTTTCAACGCATAGAATACATTTTGTAAGTTATGTATTGTGAGAGAGTTGCTGGTATCTTCTTAAAAACAGTTGCTTCAGATCAAAACCGTTTCCCACTCTATTGTCCTTTACCATATCAAATAAGAATTGAAACATAAGCAGCAGCCAATGAACACGGATCAATGATATCTTCAGCCACTGCATTTGTGTAGGTTTAATCCATTTATGTGAAAATCAAGTTACTGCTGGCCTGTTTTTTCTTTACTGGAAACAATTGATAACATTACTTCAGAAGAAATTAATCCAGAGAATTAATTAGCAGAATCTAATATCCAATAAATGTAGTCTGGAGAAAGATTTCATGGGTGGTCAATTGTGACATTAAATGGAAGGTAAAAAAATAGATACTGTTAGCTGTTTTCCATAATCAAACAGAAGTGACAGAAAATGAACAAATAGGATGACGATGACTTTGGAGAGAAATAAATAGGTCAGTTCTTGTACCTTTCACAAAAAGCTTTGAGAATTTTTTTTCATGTTTTTGGCTTAGGCCTATATTTAGTGGCTTAAATTTTTGGAAGAAATACTTTGAAAAATAAAAAACCCCATTGTTTCCAGGCCAGATAGTTTGATGCTTTGATACTGCAGAAGCTGCACTGGTGTTTTAGGATCTAATTCAGCCCTAGTCTGTGGGAGCAAAACAGTTAATGCTTCGTTGTGGTTCCCAAGGCTTTTAGTAGTTTAAGGTTTTGCAATTGAGGGAACTGGACCTTGCATGTTAATGAAATTTGGCTGATGAGCGGTAACATCCTTAGCTGTAGTACTTGAATTTTTAATTTGAAGTCCAACCTCTTTATTTTATTTTTATTTTATTGTTATTATTGAACAATTGTACTTAGAAACACAGATGGAGATTGGCATGCAATTTCATGAGGGATGTGTGTATGCACAGCCAAACATTTTGAGCCATATTTTCAAAGGTATTTAAGAGCCTGAACTTCCAGAGAGATGCCTAAGAGGATCTTTGAGACTGACTGCATGTTACAAGTAGCTAAATGACTTTCAATATCTTGGATTGTATTTGAAAGATTTAAGCGAGTGTTTAAGCACCTTCTTGAAACAGGGTTTTAGTAAGACTGAAGATCTCTTGAAATCCTGAATAGGTCGTATTCTTCTGGGGGTGGGAGTTGTTCATGTACCTCCCAAGTGGGGAAGATGTTTCACTTTTCATATTTCATTTGAGAACACTTTCTTTTTAAAAACTGGCTTTTGTTGTTAACTAAAGTAGATGTAAGTTTAAGGAAAAAGAAACCACTTTCCAGATAGAAATTCTATTTTAAGTCATTTCTTTCTTGACCCATAGGCCTGCATATCCCCGACTTAACTGTATAGGCCGTAGCTTGTTACAGAGAATCTGCTTTTGGCAGCAGTACTCATTCAGAGTGTTTGCTAACTTCGCAGGAAAGTGCTCCTGTATTTGCTTTGTCTTGGTTTCTGAGCAATGACTTATTTACTGAAACATTTCTTTTTATCTTTTTTTTTTTTTTTTCTTTCTTATTGGAATTGATTGTATGAGTGAAATCCAGGATGTTGTGACTGCAGAATTGTGTGCTGTCAGTTCTTCTAGGAGATATAATACGCTTGTAGGATCTTGTGTTTCACTGACTGACAAAAATAAAGAATAACTGAAATAGGAAAGCATGCTGTATTAATACTCAGAAATCTTTCTGGTACAGTCTTGCTTGTAAAATTAGGGATTTTTTTAAGATGTAAGGTTTTTGGATGTATTTAAATTAGTAGTTGATTTTTTCAGCAGAAGAGCCCTGAGGCATGTGTAAAACTAGTGGCTACATAAAGCTGAAGAATCAGATGTCTGCTGGGCAAATTGACAGAACTCATTAATCTTAGGTGCAGTGTACTATAGAGCCTGTCCTTTCATGCACCTGCCCATGCCTAAAGTAATTACATGATGGCACTATTAATACTGAAGAGCTTGAGTGGGGATAGGGTTATCTTCTGTTCTTAGTAATTGATTGCTAGCTGATTAGTGGACAACATTTTTCCTACAGTATAATTGCCTTTCTGCTATTGTAGCCTCTCTGACCTGAGGGTTAGGCCATCTTACTGGTTCTGAGGCCCTGACAATAGCACCATAGCCCTCAAAGTAATGAACTGGAACTCAGTCACTCTGAATTCCCCAAACAGAAGATGACTAGTTAAATGTATTTCAATGATAGCGTATTTTACAACAATCAGACAACAGAAGATTTGTTGTCTTCCCTCTGACCTCCTCTTTCTATGAAAGCATTTTCAAACCCTCTGATTCCTATGTGGAAAAGCAGGCAGTTGACTTCTATTGTTGCTTGTACAAAGTTATCTAAAATGTGTCAGAACCGTGTAATAAGCTTGTATGGTTTTTTGCAACCATATAGAAGTAGCAAATTTATAGATTTTCTTCTTTAGGAGAAGACTGGTAATAAAGGAGTGTATGAATTCTGCAGGGTGCTCTCAAAGCTCAAAAGAGCTTTCTTATACTGGTCCTGGACTCAAATGGGATGGAACAGCACTGGTACAGCAAAGAAAACTCTAATCTCTGCCTGAATGCTGAACCATATACTTCCTTGCTTAATTACCAGTTTATTCTATGGTACACTCAAAAGCCTAATTTTATTAACATTTTCTAAAGACTTCTGATTGGCCCTGTTCAGGACAATTTCTTAGCTTAATCACTGAAGGGAATGTCTGGATTTAAATTATGGAATCACTTCCATAGATTCCCATTTCCAAAGGTAATCAGGGGCAGTTAAAAATATTGTGCAGTGTGATTTCCAGTATTCTGTCTATGAACCCAGTCAGAGGAATATTCCTAGGAGGAAACTGCAAGAACGCACAGTTGTACACTATGTGACATAACATGCCTGGAAGGTTGTTTCATTTTCTAACTTGTGTAGTTACGAAGTACCCTAAATAATGGTGATTTGCCTTAGGAATGGTATTAAACTGGTCAGAAATCTAAGTGACTTCTGGCTTTTTTTCTTGTTGCATGCCTCGCAGAGTAATACAAACATAGATGAAATGATTGAGTATTTTAATAGATGGTTTTATAGTAGCCTGTGGGCTATGGAAAAATTAATATGGAAATCAAATCCCATGACAACTGACTTTTGTGAGTGCTGGTTTAGGTCTCTGTCATACTTTCCCTCAACTAATAGAGATTTGCACCTACCTGGTGATGCTCAAAACAGCTGCTGACAGGTGTGTAGCAGGTATAGAGAAACTATAAACTGGTATAGAGAAACTAGTTTTTGTGGGTATGGGCTGATAAGAGGAAAAGCGTTAGAGGCCTGCAGATCTCAGAAGGCATAGAAAGGTTCAGAGGGCTTGCCTGCTGAAGAAAATGAGGAGAGGGAAACTGAGTTTTGTGTACTTTTAACTTATTACATGACTGGTATTGCAAATGCAACTTTCAGATCTAGAAGACGAGCCTTGTGTGAAATGAAGTTGAGAGAAAACAAGCTCTCCTGTGCAGGGTGTATCTGTGCTTCATGGCATAGCCAGCCTTTGAGAAGCTGAAGTCTGTGCATCTGTGTAGATTCACCACATAAGCCCACTTAATGCTGGGTTGTTCAACAACTGCATATACCACTTAGATTTTACAAGGAGACACCCTAGTTTATGCTCCATGCCTTTATACAGTATTCAGCTGAGTTGTCCTTACACATTTGCCTAGGATTACAAACTGAGCCTCTACCATTCTCAGTGAGTTAGCATTCATATAAAAATGTCTAGCACACAAGCTAATGCAAATTGCAGCACTTTCTAGCATTTACAGGAGGATGACAGGGGATTGGGGATGGATATTAGAGAGTCTTCGGGTCATAATAGAAGTGTGTTGTCGGGAAAGGGGAAATGCCTGCCTGTTTTTTCTCTTGATTTCTTTTGTTTTCTGCAAACATAAAACAGCCTGTTCTTGGCACCATAAAATTTAAACCAAGAAGCTTGAACTGCAGAATTCCTTAAAGCAGTCCTTATAGCTGTATAATTGTTAAAACCTCATTTGTTGGATGGAAGGAGAAAGAGCAGTCTTTCCCAGTAAATGCTAAACAATTTTTAGAATTTTTAGAAAATATGAATGTAATGTATGCACGCACTTACTCTAAGTGGGCCTATATTATGTGTCCTAAACAAATCTTAAGACTGTTAAGACTGCAGAAGGAGACTTTCAAGTCATGAAATGCCAGCATTAAGGCTGCTCCTTTAAAAGCATTTGCCTGCTTTGTGGCTGTGTTTCATGAACAGTCTTTAATTACTTGATGACATGCTGGTTTTTTTCCTACAGGACCACTGCTTCATTCACTGCACAGATGGGTAATGTTCTCCAAGTTCAGAATTTTAGCTTCATTGTTTCATGTGTGGTCCAAACTTCCATTATCTGGGAAACACTCATATCCTACTCTAATTAGAGAAATTTTAACTTCCACGTAGGCTTATCTGAGCTGCTCACCACTGTCATTGCAAAATGCTTCTCAAATATACGTTTGGGAGAGGGAAGTTGTATGTCCAGTTCACAAAGGGAGGACTGAGCCACAGAATGATTGTTGTAGACTTACCCAGGTATTTTGTCTAAGATACTGAGGACCTGACTTTTCAGGATGCTTAGTCATGTATGTTCTCTGGTAGAGTTCCTCTTGATTTTGGTCAGGTGTAGAAGTTTTTAGCACTTTCAGAAATTACAAATTGGACATCTAGAACACAAAGGGCACACTCTTTTTAGCCCCTTGGGCAGTCATAGATTGCTACAGCAAGCTATAGCTAGAAAATCCAGAACAAGGTAAGAGGACATTCTTGTAGTACCCAAAACTATTTATTGGAAGTTGGAAAAGCTCCCCATCACCTTCTGTTGAACTTAGGACCTTTTAAATGAAAAATAACTCCCCAGAAAAAAAAGAAGAGATGAAAGGCATTTTCACTACCCTTAGTGACTCAAATGGGTTAAAATGGCCAAATTATTAAAATAATGGGCTGTGCCTCATGAGAAGCACTGCTTCTTAACCCATGTTTTAGCAAGATGACCTGAGGAAAAATGTATTTCTGAACCTCTGATCTGACTGATTTAACATTATGATGTGAACACAACCTAGCTCCTGAAAATCCCAGGTGACTTCTAATTTCCAGACTAACTATGTATTTGATGTCTTACCAATGCTGCTCTTTACATTGAATAGTCCATCTCCTTTTTTAATATTTGCTTCCCAAATGAATGTATTTACCCATTGAATCTACATCTAAGCTCCACAAAGAAACATCCAAGATCCTTTGGTAAAGCAGAAGTCAGAATGAAGTGCTCAGTCCTTATCTGTCTTGAGTATGAGGTTATCTTTCTTTTTTTGCTATGAATCATAGGAATTACATTTTGCTGAATGAAAATAAACCAGATGTACACAAGGAGCATACTTAATACTCTCCAGCACTGCCGGGCATTCAGTTTGCAACCTGAAGTAGATGTGGACATTAGAATGTTAGCCCCAAGAGGTTTTGTGTATGAACCCTTTCCTGTTGATCTCAGTAGATGTTAATTTTGGCACAGTAATTGATTTCAGCACCAGGAACATTTATTTAAATCAACTGCATAGACTTACTGCAGTCAGGGATGGTAACTGTTAGGAGTAATAGGTTTCCAACAGACAACTAGGCATATGCATTGTTAATGATGAAAGATTTTTTTGTAGACAGCAAACTAACATGGAGATTTGTGAATCATGGGGAAGAACGAGTCAGCATACACGTGACAAGGAAAGGACAGGGGTTTTCTTAGTGTACATCCATGACTACATTGTGCCTGCCTGTGTGGGCTCTTGGGCACAGGACTGGATGGCCCAGGATTATTGTCCATGCAGGGGTAGAAGCAGAGCAGACATGGTGATTATAGAATCACCATGGAGGAGAATCACTGGGAGGAGGAGCAGACCTATTGAGAAGAAAGCAGCCAGTCACCTCCAGGGTAAAAGTTGTCTTCTCTACCTGCTGAGATGTTATGATAAAACCACATTTCCTTTTATTCTCCTTCTTTCCTTAATGCCATTCATTCTCTTGTGATGATAAAAAAATAGGGAAAACTAGGATAAAATAAATTAGGATAAAATAATGGGATCTTACCAATGCTTATAAGTATCTAGAGGGTAGATGTCAAGAGGATGGGGTCAGTCTCCTTTCAGTGGTGCATGGTGATAGGACGAGGAGTAACAGGCACAAACTAGAACACAGGAAGTTCCACCTGAACAGCAGGAAAAACTTCTTTCCTGTGAGGCTGATGGAGCACTGTGACAGGCTGCCCCAAGAGGTTGTGGAGTCTCCTTCTCTGGAGACTTTCAAAAGCTGCCTGGACATGTTCCTGTGCAACCTGCTCTAGGTGAACCTGCTTTGACAGGGGAGTTGGACTAGATGATCTCCAGAGGTCCCTTCCAGCCCTTACCATTCTGTGATTCTGTGATAACAAAAATCATCAAGCTAATAAAAGAAAGAAATAAAAATATTCATCAGAGGAAGAACTTTGTATAGAACATTTCAGTCCAAGCAGTTGAAGCTGCACATAGTGGCAAGGGAAGTGTCGTGGGAAGTGCTGGGCAACCTTAACTACAGGTGAAGTTACTGGCTCCAACTGTAATATGTATTATCTAAAACTATTTAAGCAATGTTGTCCTTCACTGTCATGTTTCTTATGTTGAACTTTTTGAATAGTGAGCCTGAAAATAACAAGCTGAGCTCATTAGTAGATTAGGTGCTGCAGTGAATCCATGTGTTCAGTGTTAGTTTTCTTCGGTTTGATAGGGTTTCTTTTAGAGAGCAATTACATCTGATTGACATGTTTTCATGTGCCTCTAGCCCTGACTCCTTCTTACTAAAAAATTCTAGATCAAGGACAGTGACTTTTCTACTGCCATTAACTAAAATCAGGATCCAGGAGAAAAAGTTAAATACCTTTTAAGATGCAACTTGAAACAAATTATAAAATATGTATAAAGAGGAATGTATTTTGGTTTCATATATTGTTGTTACTGAAAGTCAAGTAAAAAACATAGTTTAAGGCATGAACATGCATTAAAATTAAGAAACAAATTCTGTTTTTTCTACTTCAGATGAGAAAAATGAAGTATAGGGCCAAATCCTATCAGTAAATGTGCATATAGCTTTTCTGTGTAGTTTGCACTTCATTAAGAGATGTCATTTAGTGAATTTTATACCAATAATGCTGTTACACATCCTGAAATCCTGGTAAACAGAAGTGATTTTTTTTTTTTTAATGTAACATTTCACTATTAAAAAAGGCATACTTGAGTATGCCAAGTGTTCTTGCCCACTGAATTTTGCTGTGTATGGAAAAGAACATAATTTGAAAAGGATTAAAGGCTTAAAAAGTAAATAAAAAAATAATTTGTCCCTTACTAAACTTACTATGACTGAATGCTTGCTTTAGTTTTAATTCAGTTTGTTATCTTGTACTTTGTGAGTTTAGTCTTTTCAAATTTAAAATTTATTTATGGGTTAAAATGAAACAGAAGTCTACTTTCCCTCTCCTTTTGCACTCCAGGCCCAAGGGATGTATTCTTAGATCAGTTGCGTTCACCTGTTATGATCTGTTAGCAAAAATTATTTGGTTGAATTTGCATTTTGATGAAGTTGAAAGAATCTCTCAGGATTGTCCAATGAAGAGTTTTTGCCTGAACACAGTAAATAAATATAAGGAAAAACTACATTTGCTTTTCTTTTATAAAGCAATGGCTCTTTTTTTCTGATGCCTGTCTTGGGAAGCTGTGTTACAATTTATGTTATCATGAGCTATCTTAAGTAAGTTGTCATACTGTAGCTTTTAAAGATATTCTGGCTGGCCAGGGAGTGGATTTTTTTTTTCATTTGAGGGGGTATTCGTGAAGCAGAGAACATTTTGCTCTGCTTTGAATCCCATTTTCACCTATCAGCTACTTCACAGATGCCCCTCTTAATTTCATGTATGCTTCACAGGCTGGCATATCGAGGACTTTTCTGTTCTCAGACCTTTTTGACCACTGGATTATTCTGCTTTCATGTAATAGCTAGTCAGAACTGGCTTACAGATTTCTCCTATAGTGATTGTGCGCAGAGTTTTGCTTGTATTTTCTTTCCAGTTTTATTTCTCACCTTGCATTAATTCATTGCTGAATACCAATTCTTAGCATGAGTATCATGGTAGGAGGTTTGGGATTATGATCAACTTCTTTTTCAGGGGAAATGAAGCTGCACAAAGGAAGTGCAGACAAAAAATGTAGTGATAAATAGCATTGAAAAATAACCAGAAACACTCCTGCTTCTTGCTGTTGGTCCATATTCTATCCTAAGCAAAAGCTCTGATCTGTAGCTGTTATCTGGAGAGTGTGAATGCAGATCTTCACATGTCTAATGAAGTGTCTTAGAGTTGGCTTCAGAACGGGAGGCATGTAATGCTCTTAAACTGGGAATCTTGTAGATAGTCCAGGTCATGTGGCAGAGCAGATGTTGACTAAATTATTGTACTTGATGTCTATCTTGCCCTGAGGATTTCTGCCCTTAATAAGGATTGTTTATCCATTTGATTTTATATATGTAAGAATATATAAGAATGCAAAATAAAAATAATTTCTTGAATTTGCCAAAACCGGAAATGCCAGGTTATATCATTCAAAGCAGTAAGGGCCCTCTTAGTCATTCGGTGTTTTGCATTGAATTATCCTACATTGAGATTCGCAGTTTTATTAATTTAGCCAAATGTGTTTGCACATTTATTTGCTTTGCATTTTTCCTTAAACTAGTTGCTTTCCCACTGATTTCAGAAGCGTCTTACTTTCCTCTCTATATTACTCACACTCTGCCACTCAGTTTTGTGCTGTGCTGTAATGATGTTAGTGACTACAGAGCATGCCAGGTGTACTTTCGTTTTTGACAACAAAAGGCCAGATGATAAAACTGTTTTGTTTCTATGCATTTTTCCCTGAAAACATACTGTAAGAAAATTAGTTCCCTCTTGCCAAATTAACAGTTTAACACAGTAATTAGCAAGTTCTGCCAAAATATCTGTTCCAGCAAGGAATTGCATTTGGGAGCTCTTCTATTTTTTCCCTTAAGCACTGACCACAGAACTTAATTAACTTTCTTTTCCGTCATAAATTCCAGTGCAGGCAGTGACCACTGTGTCCTCCCCCACTCCTACGTGTTCAGTGATGATAAATCGTCCCTTACACAGCCAATCTGGAGGCAGGTGCCTATGTGAATCTCAGGGGTTATACATACTGTACTATCCATAGGACTGATTAATAATGGTATTTTCGTGAAACCCCCCTTCTTTATTCTGTGTGTACGCTTCAGTGAAAACAGGGAGATGTTTATCATAGAATGGGAAGGTTCCTCCCCTCCTGATTATACTTCTCATTTACGCTAATCTCTTTTGAGATTGATTTGCATGTGTGTGCTCCCAGGTACCTGCATTTAACCCCTTGACCCACATGACCATTCCTGTGGTTCTATTGCAAAGACAGCCTTTGCGCCCTTCCTTTTTCTCAGTAGCTCCTATATTTGTATACATTTGCATCACCGTGTTTACTCTCCCCACATTTCTCCTTCCCTTATTGTCAGTGCTGCATTTCTAGTCAGCTCCAGCTGAACTGCTGTTGCTCAACAGTTTGTGTAAAGGGTCCTGCATTTTGTTTGTAGCTTTGCCTGTGATGTTTTTATCCGTACAAATCACTAAAAGTTGTGACCAATTTATCTGAACATTTCAGGAGACTCTTTCTAGGAGTGTATCTATATCTCAACATGCATATTTGTAAATATTATCATTAGAGACATAGGAGCCAAAATTCAATCACAAAGCAATGGAATATAAGCTGTTATATGTCTCTGGGAACATCGGGATGCTGCAGTGGACATTATGCTGAATTTCCTGGGCTGCAATGCTCTTGCAAAGCACCGAAAAGCACTGTGGTGTTGTGCGAGTGCACTAGCCTGGCTTTAAACAGTACACTAGAAGGATGCTAACTCAGGGCCAGTGCTGCCATGAAGTATTTGCTTCTGGGTCTGGGTCTAGCTAATACCACACTCCTTTAAGGTGAGAGCCTCTATTGGATCAGATGTCTTTGCATCTGAAGTGTAGACGAGACATGAGTTACTTTGGAAATGAAAAGTTGTGTTCTTCCCAAAGCTGGTCATTAGGCATTTCTGAAAACTTCAGCTCTTCTTTATATGGAAGTCTTCCTAGGCCTATGATAACCTCTTCCCACCTGCCCCCTAACTCCCCCCTTTCCTTTTGCTTCACTGTTTTTGAGCTCTGATTACTAAACTAGAAGTAGGAATTAAGGAATTGGAGGGTACCCTCAAATATATTTTAAATTCTTTTTCCTGCCTTAATATTACATTGTATTTTTGTTTGCTTTTGTTTTATTTTAGAATTTTGCTGATTCTGAGCAGAAAATTTCATTATACTGTTTGCAAAAATGCTTTTGTGTTTTCTTTATGGTGGCAACCTTTTGGTCTCCAAATTGTGTGCAAATACAGCAAACACAGAATTTTCATTTGATGGAATTCCTTGGTGCCTTTTCGAACTTCTTGCAGCTAATCACGGGGGAAGAGATTTTGGCCAGGATTGACTCCTTGTCTTTGGTTATTTCCAGCACTAGAGTTTGGTCTTTTCATACAGTGTCCAGCGTGCTGCAGATGTGACTGGTAATACTTCATTTGATATCCAGGACCTTTGCATGTTTTCGTTCTGTCCATGAAACTATTAATCTTTATGTCATTTTCATATTTTAATTTTTTTCTAGAAAAATAATTTTTTCCTCTTCTAAGCACTTCTTTTTTCTTTTAGCTTGTTTTTTTTTCTTTCTGTTCCCACCACTCACATGCATGAGAAAACACTCAGGAAGCATAACAGAGAAAGCAGTGTGAACCTCCATATAGTCATTGTTGTTCTTGGTTCAAAACCAAAGCAATCCATAATTAAATCAAGCTCAAGTGTCTCGTCACCAGATTGCCGATGAATGTTTTAATTACTAACAAGTTCCAAAAGGAGAGTGGGCAAAAGCCTATTTGAAAGAGTAAACTTTGTTATCTCCTACTGCTGTATGAGTCTTCATCATACAAGGTTGTCAATTTGACTTCCATCTTTGAAATGTTCTCACGAAATTACTTGATAACTAGCGGAGGGTTAAACTGAAGTAATATTTAACTACAGCCTGCGATTCCTTTCGTTTCGCTAAGCAGAATGTCACTAATGAGAAGCAAGATGTTTAAACTCCCTGCATCTTTCACTTATTATCCAGATCTAACTATAGTTTGGTTATTATCCTGCATTCAAAATAAAAGCAGGACGCAGAAAAAAGTAGATGTCATGCTGAGCCCAAACACCATCAAACAAAAGGCTTCTTCATACTTAAAGGCTTTTCACTGATGTTCAGATCAGCCTTTAAAAAAAGCATAACAACAATTAATGCCAGGGGATTTTCTGAGTTACTTTTGGTAAGGACATACTAAAGCAGGAAGAGTTATGGTAGGTGGTGATAGTGTCATTTCCTTGTTTAAAACAGTCATATTCACACGCTTTGGAAATGAAAGTTAATCTTTTTCAATGGAGTAAGTTTAGCTTGTTAAAAAAGATGCTGGATATTTTTAAGCTGCTCCATGATACTGTATCATAATGGCATAACAAGTGCAGTCTCTACTTAGGAAAGGTGCTTTCTGCCCATTGAGGTTCTTTCTAAGGATGAAGGAATCTTATGATTTTTTCTGACATTATTTATACTATATTAGAGTGGAGTAGTAATCATCAATATTTCATTAGGAACTTGTGCTTACAGCCTGAAAATCCCGAGAACTCTCAATAGCAATGAATTCACTAAGTGGTGTAGTTTTAGTTGCATGTAAAAGAACCTATCTGCTTTTACCACTTGAAAAGCCAAGGACTAACTATTTCCATTTGGGTGTTATGGTAGCAAGCTTTGGCTTTTGCCTCGGGTTAAAAAAGTTTTATATATTTTTTTGGTGCCGGATGCTTTTACTGATTGCAATATTTAAAATGCAAGAAGGAGGTTCCAGTGATTTCCACTGTGGCAATCTGTGGCTGGACTAGCTGTGAACCCACTTCTAAAAGAAATGACTGTGGTCTGTGTTATTATCTACACCGTGTGTACTGTTGGCAGCACTAATACAAATTCAGCTATGTCTCTATATGTATTAAAGTTTAGGTAGGTACTGCATTCCCGGCTGAGTTTGTACTTGGCATTTACATACTCCTTCTATTTATAGAGAGAGCTGGGCAATGAGCTTGCACCTTCCCACCACTTGAGTCTCCTTGTTCACTGTCTTTTTTTCCCTAGCAATTTCTTTTCCTGCTGCGGAGTATCTTTAGATGAGGATACAAGATCATTGCTGGGAACTAGAGTAGCAGGGAACTTGGATGTTGCAATTCAGAGTGAAATTTGTTCTAACAAGTTCTAAATTGTCTAAAATGCTAATGCATGAATTTTTAATAAGATGCCTTTTGTTAAAACATACCTTGAAATGTGAATCCAATAGTGAAATCTTTAGTGTGTTGGGTTTGAAGCTGTTTAGATGACGACGGATTATTTAAAAAGTAGCCCAACATATCGCGTTATGTGAAGTCTGGTTTACCTATTGTTTGGTATATTATGCGGGGAGTTGATGAAAGCTGCTACATGTAAGAGATGCCATTCATTCAGGAGAAACATAAGATGCAATTAGAGTGCTGTGTAGTAAGATAGCTGAGATGTCCCTGGAAGTCTAAGCTAAGGCTATACTGGACAGGAGCTGAGCCTCGTGGAGGAAGGAGATTCATTGTGGACCAGATGCAGAGCTGGAAATTGGGAAATTGTCATTGTGGGGGATGAGGAAGAGGACATTTGAGTGCTATGGATGAAGGAAAAAGCAGACAAAGCCAGTATGGCAGAGGCAGAGAAAAGATGGGCAGGAAAAGAAGACACTTGTAACATGACCCTGAAAGGAAGCTGGAAGGGAGCCCTTTAGCACAGGCTAGAAAAAAGCAGCTTACTGACCTGAGCAAGTGCTGTTTTCCCACTGTGTTCAGGGGAACAGCACATAGAAATTTTTTAAAATAAATAGCTTTACATCAAAGAAATATCTGACTGTCATCAACTTCTCCATTTAAAAAGGAAAATCATACATAAGATGCTGAATGTTTGCTACTGCTCTGATCGAAACGTAGCATCTATAGCATTTATCTCTCTCTCTCTGCCTATTTCAAAGAACATATGAGGCTGCAGAAGCTACCTGCTGAGGGCCTTATGGCAAATTTTAAGAGGTATTTAAGCTCCTGAAGATGTAGAGGCACCTAGTGGAGTTTTTAAAAACACCCAAGATCCCAACTCTCTTTGTAGACAATGGCAATTAGATGCCCAAGGGTTTCAGAGAGATCCTATTAAAGGCCCTCCAGGGCTTTTGTGCTTTGGAAAGGATGTGCCCTCATCCTTTGATCTGAACTGCTTTTGACTGTGGATATCCTATGGCTGGTCTCTAGTGCTGACAAATATATTGGTCTGTTCTCTCTATCTCTTATTCATTCTGAGTGACAATAGAAACAGAACATATATTTTTGAAGAAAACAAGCAGGGCTTTAAGTGGAAGCTCAAGTTTTGAATGGCTTTTTAGTTTTCATAGTTCTCAGGGATCTTGATAGTAAAAACAAATGAAAATATCCACTCAGCTTCATGCGTGTTGTGATGCAGGCTACTTGGGAATGACAAATATTAGTCAGGCGTTAAATCTGGCAAGTGAGATCTTTAGCAGGGAGCACCAATAATGAATATAAACTGTTTCCCAGTGTACTGACACTCTGCCATAATTAACACAACCAATATAGCGGTGTTCTGTTTGAGAAGTTTATTAGACTCCACTCTTCTGACATTCTAAAACTCTCCATTTTGTGCAGAGGCCACTTAGGGTTACAAGAGTTGGTTTAGGCTTTTCTATTTTCTGTATGCAGCCATATCTTGGCTCTGGATTAAGACAACTTAAAAATGGCAAATATTTGTTCTTAGGATAAGCACACAGTATTATTTTCGGTAGAATCTATGGAATGCACTTCTTAAAATGATTCATATGTTTTACCCCAGACATCCTGTAAAAGTAATAACTCAGTATTTAAACCAGACAAAAATAGTAAAATCTGGCCATGAGTAAATGGAAGCTGATCACCTTTTCAGGAGTTCTTGAGTGTTGGCTTGCTCACTGAAAGGGATAAGTCTCATCATTGTTAATATTATCTGGAAGAATGCTCAATATTCTGTTGTTTCCTAAGATCCTTTTGTAAGCCCTGCTTTCTGCATATATATGGCGTCTCAGAAATTCTGAACATGAAAAAAATCCTGAAGTTACTTTCTGTGTTAATTTCAGTGGCTGCTGTTTGCCATTTTGATTCTGTTGCCAAATTTTGAAGGTCACACAATTCTTAGCAGTCCCGTCAGAACAAAGTGCTAATGCGGGCTTTTTTCCCGACAATGCAGAGCTTTAACTTGCACGCAAGAAGAGTCCATCAAAACTTTATCCTCCACTGAGTATTATTGCGTTTGTAAAGATAATATTAATACACAATTCGAATGCTCTATGGATCATTATCTGGCAGTGGACCAATAACTGGGTATGAAACATTAACAACTAAAAAGGAATACTGATTCCTTTGGGCTTATAATTGTTTTTCATTACAAATTGCTACCAAAATAGGCCCGAGCTGATTCATAGAGAATTAAGTAGATTTGGTTTAGTAATGTTTTCAGGTTTCTGAATAAATTATGAATGCATCTTGACTGTTAGAAGGAACCACTGACATTATGAAACGGTAATGAACAGATCCGCAAGAGAAAAACAGCCTCAGTTGATCATCCTATTCAAAACCTATTAAGGTCTGATGAAATGAGAAGATTTTTCCCTTCCATGTATAGATGTGCAACAAGTCATAAGTTGTGGACTTTAATAATATATTTTCTTCACAAGCAATAATGCAGCAATTAGGAAGTGCTCACTGAGGTAGAAATAATGGTAACTGCTGTGCAGATTAGCTTTGCTAAAGGGAGCTCTCAGACATACAGTAAAACAACATATTCCATGTTCCTGTTGGTGTGTAATTTCTACTTTATTTACTTATCATCTCAGTTAAATAGGACTCCTGGCAGTAATGAGGCTACATAAATGCACATATAATACTATAAGATGTTACAAATTAAATAAAAGATAAATCTAATGATTTCCTATTATAATGACAGTGCAATCACTGGGGAAATTGTACAGTTCTGAGAAGCCCATGGCTGGCAAAAATGCCACTGCACAGTGTGTTCATTTTTTTCTGAGCTTTTGCTTTTGCATGGCTGTTGGTAAGAGATGTGTAATTCACATGGAAGGGAGCTGCTAAACGTGATGGCTTACAAATCTTCATCTAGTACAGCAATACTTAGAAGTACTGTGGTAAGTATAAAAACAATCCTGAAAACCTGGAGGTATTTTCTTACTGGAAATTCAGAGCATTTGTTACCGCTATGGTGAAAATGAAGATAACATGACTGCCAAAGTGAATGCTATAACTGCCTTAAAAATAAGCATGCAAAAAATGCCACAGTACTGCAAGTTCTATTGCAAGAAGATACGTTCAACTCCATCAGTGCTAACTCAGGGAAATGGATGTTAGTATCCCCAAGCCCCAGCAGAGTTTTAATCTTTAAAATCTGCAAGGACTCTGACTCTGATGCCTCTGATGTAGAACATTAAAAAAAAGTCAAACAGAATTTAGTCATAGATTAAGCACAGAACATTTAGAATATGTGCTTACAGTGAAACATTTGTAAAATAGCAGATGTTAATTACAATAAATTATAATTAAAAAGCACTTCAGAAGTGTCAAGGTTTTGATTTTTTTTTCCCCTTGTTATGCTGGATCCTGAATTTGCCTGAATCCTCCCCCTTCCTCCTGTGAAGACATTTACAGGATTATATATATAATGTTGGATGAAAAGGCAATATAGGGGATCTGTTACACAGAATTTTATGGAGATATTAGAGGCATTCTGTCCTGAGTAAGTTATGGTATTTGTGTAAGTGAAATATGTGAAAGACAGCCAAAACTAAGATTTTAATAAACAAGTGACTAAAGTTATCTGTTAAATGTTCTCTCTAGTATTTAAAATCTAAGTGCTTACTATTTTAGGAACTTAACTATGAATTTACAAACTTCGCTGTGTTGTGAAATATTGGCCTGGAAGAAGACATAGTGATTTGTTTTGTTTTTTAAGAGGGAACATAGAGGATGTCAGCACTTTCAGTGTTGGTAGATTGTAGTGAGGTGTAGCCTAGAAGTTAGTATAAACTCCATGAACATTTTTGCCCTGAAAATGGTTGGCAGAGAGGACAGAGATGGTGTGTTCATGCTCTCGACTCTATGTAGTAATGCTGCAGTGGTTGAAACCAGAGCTCAAATGGAAGGATGCCAGCAGGATAGCAGTCTTGTAGTCTATCAGAGGGTATGAATGGGAAATATTAAACATTTTATTTTTATGGTTGGTGTGTTACAGATTGTAGAAGCACTTGATGGAAGAGAAAGGCAATGAAAGTCAGTGATTACACAAACATTATGAGGAATGACAGGGACTAGCCTCTTGGAGCTGAAGAGAAGGCTGAATAAGACATTTGTATTTGAAAATACTTTTTTTATCCAGGAAAAGTGTTTACACCCCCAAGATACTTGTCTGACAGTGAGTTCTCTTCTATCATCCTTGTCCACCTCTGGAAGGTCTGGATTGGGACTAGCTTTTCTTCTCTTTTTCCTCCCTTCATGAATACTTTTACAATGAAAGCTTTCTTTGTGGAGATATCTAGACACAACTACAGTCTCTCAAAAGAGAAATTTCTGGCGAGGGAAATGAAGGCACCAGTTAACAGGCGGCGAGACTCATAAGAGAGGAATTGTTAAGGTAATAAGCAATTGAGTAAAACTGCCTAAATTTTGTCTAAGAAAGGTGTCTATATTCAGTTACTTTGAAGAAGCATATGTATTGTTAAAGAGTGTGACCTGGAGTCAGTGAACTTCAGATGTTGTGTTAGGTCCTTGTTGTGCCGGTTCAGCCATCATCATTTTGTGCTGCCATCAGTTGCCTGATCACACAGGCCAGCACTGAACTCAGCAACAGCCCCTCAGAAGTCTTCTTTCAGACAGTCCTGCCATAGGTTCCTGTGGGCCCAGCTCCTCCACTGCCCACCGTGGTGCCAGCATCGCCTGCTGGACACAACAGGCAGAGATGGCTCCTCAGTGGCCCTTCACATGGAAGGACACCACCAAGAGAGCTCAGCAAGATGCAGCCAGCCCCAACAGAAGCCACATCCAGAGGAAGCTCCTCTGACTCATCAGCTCCTGGTTGATATAATCCTGGCTTTGCCCACCACCCCAACCACGACCACTTGGGTGAGGGCAGAGCCACAGAGACACAGGTGGGCCAGGTACTGCCTCTGGAACATGAAGCCAATAAGAAAACCAAAACATTCTGCTAGGTTGTGACTCATCCCCAGGTCAACTCCAACTTGGGGCCCACAACTCAGGCCCCAGCACTTCAGTCTTGCCCTGTACTTGTGTGTTTGACTTCCAGATAGCAGGCATACCGCTGCTTTCCTTTTTTACCAGTCCCAGTACTTGGAGATTTGCTCCAAACTGATCAAGAGTCATCAGGGGAAAGATGGACAGCTGATATGGCTGTATCAGCCTGTTTTCCTCTCCATTTCTGTTTGCATGATGCAAGCATACATTTATTTCTGAAATACCCATTTCAGAAGTTCTTTCCCTGGGCTAGGATTTAATTATGGCTTTAAAAAATGCAGGAACCCTATCTTCCTTAACCACTCACTCTTGCAGTATCCTTAGTGTCTCTACCAGATTACATCAATGTCAAGAACAGTGAGCCGATTTTTATATGACAGCTAGAAACTCTTCCAGCAGCTCTTGGTAAGTGATAATGTCTTAAACTAAAAGCGCAGAAGGCTCCCTGGTTACTGCCCTGCAGTGATAGTCATGTGATTGCCAGCTCCTGATGGAAGCGGAGAAGATGTTGTCCTCACTTCCACACCAAGTTTTGCCTCGTTTGTGAGGTATAAACTAATTCCCCTTCATGTGTATATAGCTGCTGGTGTGGATCTGTACTATCAAGAAATGTATGTCTTCAATAAGGCATGACAGTTTATCGGTATTATAAGCTATAGATTATACTAGTGTACTGTGCCTGACTCAATCTCCCTGTGCTAAATCATGTCAGGATCTGAAGTTCACTGTTCCATAAAAAAGAAGAGGGAGCCAAAAGACCTGTGAACACAGGTATATCTGTGTGTACAGCAAAAAATTATAAGTCATTTGGAGACTCTGATAATCCCTACCGGATCCCCTGGGAATAAGTTTTTGCCTGGTTAGTATTCCAAGGGAAATGGCAGAAGCCCAATCACTTGGGGCATTTACAGCTAGAGCAGACAAAGCACCTCAGCATTTGAGAGCAGGAGGCCCTCCTGTCCTGGAACAGGAATGTTATTAATGACCATTAAGTCTTGTGTATCTATAAGATAAATTCTGTGAGTGTCTGCTCAAAACAGATATGCCTCAATTTGTAAAATCGCTATTCATATTTTAGAGTGTCCCTTCTTAAAATTTTTCAAGATCAAAGCCATAAGATGCAAGAGGCAATAAATGCATTGGTATAAGTAGTCCTTTTTAAAAAGTTTAGGAGTTAGAAATAACTCATATTGTATAAATCATATGACATAATTATTGCATTTAAATGTTACATTACACTTCTGTTTACATTAATTCTTAATAGGTCTGATTTTTTTTGCTTCTGAAAACATAATTGGAAACAATATTTTCCCTCTTCTTCTAATTAAAATATTTTAATAAATGTTTATTTAGATACTATGTCATGGAAGGTTGCAGCCTTGGCTGCCTAATGTAATGTAAAAATCAATTAGATCCAGAAAAATATCTGGTTTTAATTTACAAAGACTAGATATCTGCCTGATCGCTGCTGGGTAGCAATATCCATATTGTTTTATATATTAAAATAATAATGATTAGTATTAATCTTGGACATGCTGTAGTATTTACCTATTCATATATTCAAAGGTAATCTGTTTCCTTGAATGGAGCTTTTGAGTTGCCATCTTCTATCGTTTCTTTACCACAATGTCTTCTATAGTGGTTTGAAAGCAATTTCAAACATGCATCATATACTTGAGGTTTATTTGTCTCAAGCAGAGATCAGCATGCAAACATTGCTGCATATGTAAGCCTTGTAACTAAATGCATGCAAAACAATGCAAAGATTTGAACATTGTACAGTAATTAATAATATCTCTGCTAATGTAAGTGCGTTTTCTTCTCCTCATACTCTCTTCCTCCATACCCCCCCAGCCATAAATCATTTCCAACCTGTCAGAATGGATCTGTGCTGGCAAAGAAACACGAGTAATGTTTCAATTTTCTCCATCTGGTAAGATATCTGCTGTTAGTTTTTCTCCCTCTCTGTAGTTACTGAATTTACATTAAGAACTATGCATTGTAGACTAATAAGATTCCCTGAAATAGAGTGGAGGAAGCATGACCTGTCTCCCACTAAATCTGAGGTTCTGTAAGACAGGGAAAATTCTGTCATGTTAGTGTTATTGAGAAATGTAGCAGAGGACCAGGCTGCCTTCCTGCATCTCCAGTGCAAAGGGAAGGACATTTCGTATACTGGCAGAGAGGCTGGGACTGTGGCTGTAGGTCTGTGGGTCACTGTACTCTAAGCACATCATTCCATTCTTCTCAGTGTACAAAATGAATTAAAAATTAATTATAAGAAAATGCTTCTTTCTTTTCCTAAGAAAGCATTCCAGCATCTGGGCTTTCGCATCTATGTCCTTTTTGTGGCTTAAACTGCAACCTTGGTGGGTTACTGGTTTTTATACTTCATTTACGTTAAGTATCTTATTAATTACTTTAAAAAAATAATCCTGCATGAGAAAAAGCAACATCATCTCTTGAGTACCAGATCCTATGTTCATGATAGCCCTTGAGAACAATTCTCTGTGTTGCTGTGGGAGTCTCCGTTACAAACTGGCTCACAAATGCTGTGCAGTTGTGTTACAGCCATTAAAAATAAAACCTAACTTTACTTCCTCGCACAGAGAGAAAATTTTGGTCCTTCTGAAGGAACCACATTCTGTACTTGTAGCAGGCATAAATGAAATATTTCAATGTACAAAATAGTAAATGCTTCTTGAATAGTTCAAAGCTCCAGACACTGCAGCATAGCTGCCTTAGGGGCAGCTACTACTTCAACTCTGGGCCAGAAACACTCTCCTGCGGAGCTGATGCATGTCCTACGTGGGAGAATTCCTCCCTTGTCTTGCCCCTGTTCCTTACTTTGCAGTACTCAGCATTTACCTGAGGATTTTAGCCAATTTGCACTTGTCAAATCCAAGTGTTCAGAATTGAGTTGGAATTTAAAAATTATACTAAAATTATGATTTTTTTTTAAATTTATTTACCTTTGGTTGTTTAAGCTCTTTTGGCTACATTCAGTTCATATCTTCAGGTTTTACTTTACGTCTGAGAAATCTAGACACTTTTTTAGTGGAAGCTCAGATTCACATTTATTCATATGATTTCAGCAGTCAGGGCTTTAAGAAAAATAGCAAATATCACAAGATTCATAGGAAAATAATGAGAGTTGGCGACACTATCCATTTCCTCTGAGCACACTTCCATTATAGTTAGGTTATTGGACATAGTTATTTGTTATTGCAAGGTTTCCTCTGCATGGAAGGAGCAGAGCATCTTGGTCTGCAATAGAAGAAAACCCACGCAGAAGCAGACGTCGGTTCCCTGGGAAAGAGCGGAGAGACAGTGCATGTGCGTGCACGCCCTGTCTCCATGGTTAGTCAGCACTGAGCACTGAAAACGAAATGCTGTTTGACTTAACAAGTAGGGAGAGTACTTAGAAATGTAGAGGCACAAAAACATCCATGCAATTTCACAGCTAAATACACTACAATTATAATCTAATGCAGTAACAATTTTAAGCGTCATTTCATAGTAAGAGATAGGATATCATTTGAGTGGTAGAAAGCTCCCACCCAGCGTCACCTCAACAATAGCTATGGTTGCCTGGGAAAGGAAACATTTGGACCAAATTGGGTCCAAACAAATTGGGCAAGATACTTTTTTCAAGTGTTTCCATGGTGTACCTGAAGTTCTTAGAAGTTAAGAGAGACTTTAAAATCACACACCCCTAAACACACCGAGTCTCAAACTCAATATCCCTATCAAGAGGAAGTTAACCTTTCCTTTTTTGTGGGTTTGATGTCTAAATCTCTTCTTATTTAATGGTGAGTTATTGCTCTTAGTTTAGACTTTAGCAGCCCCACAACACACTGTGCACAGTGTTCCCTCCATCTGGAAGAAAACTACGCATGTCCCAGGACATGGTGTTGTAGAACTGTTGATAAATAAAGGGTAACTACTTTTTAATGAGGTCTAGGCTTATGACATATGGTGCAGTATGCTTAAAACATGAGGACTCTGGGTAAGATCCTAACTAAAGACAAAAGTAATGGGAACACCCTTTTTATCCTGTAACTTCAGTCTCAGCTTTTTCCTTTTTATGTGTTTGTAAAGTCTGTGTAAGTCTTACTTGTGTGGATGTTCATTTCAGCTCTTTGCCTTGTGCTGCAGTCCAGCAGTGACTGGGAGCACTACAGGGACAGCACACTTTCAGGTGTCACATTACAGCTTCTCCTCTGCCTGATAAAAGAGAAGTATTAATTATCTCCAAAAACCCCTCATATCCAGTACTTTCACCACTGCAATGCTGTTCATTAACATGTTAGTAAGCATCAACAGGTGCCTCCAAAAGAGACCAAAAGCAACAAAATACAAGCTGTTTCTTCCAAACATAAGCAGTGGTATGGAAATACTAGGTTTAAAAGAAGACTTCCATTCTGTTCCATGGGTCTTTCAAAACAATGTTGTAAGTCATTCTTATTAAGTCCAAAAGGCACCTTCTGTGCCTGCCAGCCTTTATTTACATCTGCCAATCAGATTTCTGGAATGCTTTGCTTTCCCTTATAAAGATAAAGGGCTTGAGAAAGGCAGAAAAGAGGAGAAAAAAATACTGAACTTATCAGAATATGAATCAGGAATTGTTAAAAAAGGTTTATGAAATATTTCATCAAATTTTGAAAATTGTATCTTCCCAATTCTGCTGAGCTACAGCTCTCATTTTCTGTTTATCCAAACTATACATGTCTTTTTATTCAATATTACATCTTCCTCAGAGTATGTTAACTTGACTTTTCAAAAGGCAAAATAAAACAGAAAGGTGGCATTGGTAAGAAATGTCATATAAAACAATTGTGTGTATCAGTAAAAAGGCAAAATCATTATCAGATTCATATCAGTTTAAAACATGAAGGAATTATAAGCAAGTCATTGCATTCACTTATAAAGATGTCTTCCAAGGCAATAAAGAGTGGGGATTTGCTTATCGGGATTGTAACTACTTGCCTTTGGAAATGCATGATCCCAGTGGAAGTAGCTGAGTTTTACAAGGCAGCTGTGTGTGTGTAATGTGATATATATTGCTGTTTGCTCAAGTAAAGCATTGAAATAGCCAGCCACTTGAGTTGTTGGTTCATCTGTGGTACTTGGGACATAAGTGGGTCCTAACACTGTTCCTTTCAAATAGGTCTCAGGTATTTCATGCCATACAAATCAATGAGACTGAAACTCACGTTAACTTGAGCATATACCTGGTTTTGGACTAGTGTTTGACCGAAGCATTTCTGGAGGCAAGATCCCAAATTCTTGCGTTTTTTAGATAGTTAGATTGTAAGTTTGCAGTTGAAGTAAGTGCTTACTAAATGTTTTGATTCCTAGCCAGTTTTATTCTTCATCTACTGTGCAATGAGATACTGCTAAATTCCCAGGCAGATGTACAAACCCAAAAGTGAAACACTGGCTTCCCTGTGAAGGAAAGACAACAGAGTGTTGGGGTCAGGGCACTATTCAAAATGCATGGCTTTCTGGATGCTGCAGAATCACAGAATCACAGAATCATTATGGTTGGAAAGGACCTCCAGGGTCATCAAGTCCAACCTTTGTCCTAGCATCTCTCTAACCACTACACCATATCCTCAAGCACTGCATCTATTCGTTCTTTAAACACCTCCAGGGATGGTGACTCCACCACCTCTCTGGGCAGTCTATTCCAGTGCCTAACTACCCTCTCAGTGAAGAATTTATTCCTAATATCTAATCTAAACCTTCCCTGATGCAACTTGAGGCCATTTCCCCTCGTCCTATCATTACTAATTTGAGAGAAGAGACCAACACCAGCCTCGCTACAACCTCCTTTTAGGTAGTTGTAGAGGGCAATGAGGTCTCCTCTCAGTCTCCTCTTCTCTAGACTAAACAAACCCAGTTCCCTCAACCGCTCTTCATAGGGCATGCTCTCCAGCCCTTTCACCAGCTTCGTTGCCCTTCTCTGTACCCGCTCCAGCACCTCAATGTCCTTCTTGTACTGTGGTGACCAAAACTGGACACAGTACTCAAGGTGCGGTCTCACGAGTGCCGAGTACAGGGGCACAATCACCTCCCTACTCCTGCTGGTCACACCGTTTCTGATACAGGCCAGGATGCCGTTGGCCTTCTTGGCCACCTGGGCACACTGCTGGCTCATGTTCAGCCGGCTGTCCACCAGCACCCCCAGATCCTTTTCCGCCAGGCAGCTCTCCAGCCACTCCTCCCCAAGCCTGTAGCGTTGCTGGGGGTTGTTGTGACCAAAGTGCATGACCCGGCACTTGGCTTTGTTAAACCTCATACAATTGACCTCAGCCCATCGCTCCAGCCTGTCCAGATCCCGCTGCAGAGCCTTCCTACCCTCAAGCAGATCGACACTTGTGCTTAATTTTGTGTCATCTGCAAATTTACTGAGGGTGCATTCAATTCCCTCATCCAGGTCATTGATGAAGATATTAAACAAGACTGTCCCAAAACTGAGCCCTGAGGGACACCGCTTGTGACCGGTCGCCAACTGGATTTCATTCCGTTCACCACCACCCTCTGGGCTCGGCCATCCAGCCAGTTTTTAACCCAGCGAAGAGTCCTCCTGTCTATGTCATGAGCCGCCAGCTTCTCCAGCAGAATGCTGTGGGAAACGGTGTCAAATGCCTTACTGAAGTCCAGGTAGACAACTCTCTTCTGCAGAAATGCAGAAGCACAGCTGAGAAGTTCAGGATTAAATTATAACCACAGCTGTGCTATCACTGCCCTAAGGGGAAGTTGCCTTCACCTCCCCAGATTCCTTCTAGGCATGAAGTTCTGCCTGCTCCTTGCACAGGCTCTGGCTCTTGTAAAACTCTTCGCTAGACTTGATTCTGTAGGCTGATCCTCCTCTCCTCTCCTCTCCTCTCCTCTGATGGCAGGGTTCAGCTTTTCTTTTTTCTACAGTAGTAACCAGTGTGATCAGCCCACCACATAACATGTAGCTTCATGCAAAGCAGCAGATTCACCTTTGACAACATTCAGTTGCAGCAGCTTTGTTTCTAACATGCTCATAACTAATGCAGATATAATTACTTTTCCTGACATATATTATCACATTAGAGATTGATGTCTGATCTAATGAAGGGGGATAGTAAAGTTACTTTGCGTTATCTATGATCAAGAATGAGAATGCTCGTATTTTTCCTAGGCACTTTTTTGAACAAGCTGATTTCTGACAGTCTTTAATTTTTTTCCGCCTTTATGAGTGATAATGATCAACCAAGTAACCTTCCCCAAAAGACATGCTTTATAAAAAAACACCTGAATGCTAGTGCTTAAACTAAATGGTAGATTTCATTTTGAGAAAATGCTGTATTCAGGGAGCTGGAGCTTAGTCTTATTGTCCGTTGTTCTGAGATAGGCAAGGTTATCCAGCTACTCTGCTGGACAAATCCCTCATTTAACATATTCCAGTCTGAAGTACATTTCAATAATCAGGCTGTGGACATCTCTAAATAGGTTTATAATACAAAAGCTCATGGAAGGAGCTCTAGTAAAGATACAGTTATAAAATGCCAGAAAAATGTTAGATCTAATTATGCTCTGAAGGAGTAGTTTTATTTATAGTTTTGTGCCTTGAACTTTGGTAGCACATCTTGGGACTATACTCAGACTATTTTGAATTTTAATTTATTCAGTCAAAAGCCAGGCTGCGTTATTTATTGTGTGGATTATATTCATGCATACTGAAGAATTCAGTAGCACTGAGTTTCTAGTTATTATTTATGCAGTGAGATGTTTTGCATGTTGCCTTCTGGCCACAGCCCACCTGGAAATCTTTTTCAGAAGCTTCATAGGATTTTGTTAGTAAAGACTAAGAATTTTGTAAGGGGCTTCATGTCTAGTGCATTTGCATAGCTCTTATCATTATGTTAGAATATGTACAGGAAATACAGAATCATAGGATGTTTGGGGTTGGAAGGGACCTTTAAAGGTCATCTGGTGCAAAAACTCAGCAGTGAGCAGGAACATCAGGTTGCTCAGAGACCCATCCAACCTGCCCTTGAGTGTTTCTGGGAGCGGGGGACCATCTACCATCTCTCTGGGCAACCTGTGCCAGTGTTTCACCACCCTCATTGTAAAAAACTTTTTCCTTATATCTAGTCTAAATCTACCCTTTGTTTAAAACCATTGCCCCTTGTCTGTCGCAACAGGCCCTGCTAAAAACACTGTCCCCATCTTTCTTATAAGCCCCCTTTAAATACTAAAAGGCCACAATAAATTCTCCCTGAAGCCTTCTCTTCTCCAGGCTGAACAGCCCCAACTCTGTCAGCCTTACTTCGTAGGAGAGGTGTTCCACCCCTTAGACCTGCTCCAACAGGTTCATGCCTTTCTTGTGCTGAGGACTCCAGAGCTGGACACAGTACTCCAGGTGAGGTCTCACCAGAGTGGAGTAGAGGGGGAGAATCATCTCTCCTGACCTTCTGGCCGCATTTCTTTTGATGCAGCCCAGGATACGGTTGGCCTTCTGGGCTGTGAGCACACATGTCCAGCTTTTCATCCACCAGTACCCCCAAGTCCTTCTTTGCATATGTTATGCATTTCTTATTTCTTGAGAAAGGCAATGATTCATGGGATTTTGTTTTGTAGCACCCTGGATGTCTGGCCCAGTGGTGACTTTCGGCATCATATATAAAAACAAGAGCTATGGCACAGAAGATCATTTAGGTAGGATAAAGCAGACTCCAGAATTCTCCACAGTGGACTTACAATTCTGGGGTGTAGGACAACTCATATAAGCACCTAGCTTGCTTTGGCTGCAGTTCTGGCTAGTCCAGGACGAAAGAAGGGGAGCAAGTTTCTTTAGTGCTTTCTTCAGCTTTAGTCAGAGGTTCATTTGCCATGCTGCTAGGCTCAGGGAGAGAGGTCAGAGGCATTCTTCATCCAGGTATATCAGAATGAGCCTTTTCTATGTTTTAGCCATATAAACAAAGCTGGTTTACAACTTCCAAAATTATATACTTTTTATTACATAATATAGTCATATGAGATTATAAATTCAGCTTCGGGCTCATTGTTGATGTAATGTTTGAAATGTTCTTCTCCAATATAAGTACATTTGTTTTGTCTTCATGAATCTCCCTGCCATTTTTTTTGCCATAAGATAATGTAAAGTCTGCTATGTGTGGGATTTCTGTAAACAAAACACTGCTTAGTTTTAAGAACTGTGAATAAACAACCATTAGACTCTTTAAGAAGATGTTTTAAACTTTAGAAAAGTTTGACTTTTACATTTCCCAGATGCCTCCTTTCATCATTGCTCTCGAAGTTCTGCTTTAATATCTGTGTCATGTTTTTGAATGTTTTGATCATTCATAATTTTAGCATTTTGGGTGAGATTTAAATAGTAATAATTTATTATCTTCTATAACTGTTCATTGTATGTGTGTAGAAATAATTTTGATTTCTTTATCTAGGACTGGCTATATTCCCTTATTTTACTACTGTGCAAATTCAAATTCCTGCTTGACTTTCCCTCCTAGTCTCCCAGGTTTTTTCACTGGCAAAGCTCTCATCATCAGTGGAAACTGATTGACCCAAGGGCCTGAAAACTTTTTTACCTATACAAAAGATGCCAGAAGAATGCAGCACAGTTAATGTGGTGATTTGTCTTTGCGATTCATTTCAATACCTTTCTTATCTGTGGTAGCACTGTAGTGCTTGTGTTAATGTAGTACATTTAAACATCAGCAGATGGGGCCCTTGTTTCCTTTGAAGAATGGTTTGCCTTTGAATTTTAGTTTTTTAATGTCTGTGGCAAGAATGAATTTTTCTTGTTACAACACATTAAATTGATGTAGTCTTTGTAGCAGATAGAGATCTAAATGCAGATCAGAATGCCTGAACTTTAGTAGGAAGCGAGTGTTTCCAAATCTAACTGGAGATCTAATTTTCATGGCTGGCCCTTATTTCTGAAACTGACTGAACAAAAACATCTGCTTTGAACACCTCAGAAATTTTCTAGCATTTGGAAACCAGCTATCTGCCTTGTGGTTGAATCTGTCTTTCTACTGTGTTTCATAAATCTTTCTACAGGTAAAAGAATAAAGCAAATTTCTATGTCTTCTCCAGAACAGTCAGCGCTTTTCAAAGTTATTTACAAAATGCAGTTTCTATTCTCCCAAGGTGAAATAACATAAAGGCTGTATAAAAGTGAAGAAACAAGCACTGTAGAAGAAAAGCAGAAATCAGTGTAGAGACTAATGCCTTCTTTCAACTGTTGCATCTAGGGGAAAAGCATAGGAACCTGCAGCTGAGGGTAGCATACGTCTTAACACAATTTCCGTGCTTTGGAAAGACCTGAATTATAAGTGGAATGGGCTGAGTATTTGAATATGGTAGTTTCATTTCTAAGCTTGGTTGTCCCCTTAACTGATTCTGTAAGTCCTAAAATACATGCATTTTATTTGTAAGTAAAAAATTGTACAGAAGGCAAAGCAATACACTGTGACACCGTAACCAATCTTATGAATGTATTGCAAATTTATACTTGTATTTTGCAAATGGATGTCTCATAGTTTGGAATGACTTTTTCAGAGTTGTTAATCTTTCTTATCTGAATAAGAACCTTATTTGAATGTGGCTATAAAGTGGATTTTTAACATAATGTATTGTAGAGGGCAAATCTTTCCTATTATTAACTTGAAACACTAAAATTGCTCCTTCTGTGCCATTCTAATCTGTCATGTCAAAATGACTGCTGCTTGCTTATGCCAGCTTCTTCATGTGGTACAAATTTGCACTAACTTATAGGCTGCAGGTTTGTTATTTTGGGGAAACAAGCAGAATAACTAATACGTTAAAAATTCAGCATGTCAAGAAAACAAGCCACGTCTGAAAGAGGAGCACAGTTTGCATTTGTTGGATATTGTACTACTACCCAAGGGTTGATACTAAGGGTTAAAGTCCTGCTATTTTAAAATTGAAAATTACATAACGTGGAGAAAGTTACTAGGTAAAGCACATCAATTTGGTACATCATTTATTGAGGCTTATACATAAAAAATGACATTGGCACAGCCATGATTTACACTTATTCTTGACTTCTACATATGAGACTTGTTATTAACATTAAGCACATTTTCAGTGTCTAATGGTGCAGGCCATGCAAAGCCTGTCAAAAATTATTAATATTTTAATTCTATTTTTTAAACTCCACTCTTTCTGGAGGTATGATTTTTTTTCCAGAATTCAATAGGGAGCAAATTTCATGTACATGTTACTGGTTGCTCATTTAGCTGATTTGGGTGCATATCTCATAAACAGTATGTCCCACAGAAAGATCAGTTAAGCATGTCGTTCTGCTTGAATTAAAATGATTTTATCTGCATCATAGGGTATAATCTGCGCATCTCAATACTTCCCTGTATTTTATTACTGGTTTTCCCCTATATTCCCCTCTGTATTTGTCTGGATTGGGTCAAATTGTTCTGTTCTTGATACAGATTATTTCTCCCTGTAGTTGGTCTGATCAAATAATTGGAATGGTACTGGATTTTTACTGGTGTAATACCTATCAAAATTTTGTTCCCTGCAGACACTGTGCATCACACTGCTTTAACTCAAGAAGGAAAAATGGACTTGCACACCACAGTGACTCTACTGGTATTTTCTTCCAAAATGGCAGTGGATTATTTTTCAGGTAAGTAAGAAATGACAATTTTACTCAGGCCATGAAACATTGAGGAAAATGTTTTTCTATCCAATACATTTTTCTTTCTGTACACATGAAAAGGAATGTTTTTAAGGTGTGCATACAGTATATAAAGAAAGAGAAAACATTCAGATTAGCTGAACTATTTCTTATGTATTGCATTAAATAAGTAATATTATGGGAGACTAAGATCCAGGGATATAGTACAGTTGCATAATTAAAATTATTTTTATAGTGGCTTATTGATCCTTTTACTCAACACACTAATTTTTGTATTTCTTTTTAGCCATGTATTCATCATAGAATCATAGAATGTATTGGGTTGGAAGGGACCTCTGAAGGCCATCTAGTCCAACCCCCCTACAATAAGCAGGGACATCTCTAACTAGGTCGGGTTGCTCAGAGCCCCATCAAGCCTGGCTTTGAATGACTCCAGGGATGGGGCCTCCACCACCTCTCTGGGCAGCCCATTCCAGTGATCAACAAATGATCAAATGGAATTTCATTTCCTGTTGTTCAAGGGGGAAAGAAAAGAGGTTTAAACTTCTGAGTGGGAGGAAGGGAGGGAAAGAAACTTAACTTGAAGGGAGGTTACTTTCTTTGGAAGTAGGGAGCTCTGCTTTAGTTTGGAAACTGCAGTGAGTACATAGTGCAGCTGTTTAGAGTAGCTTGCATCTTTGGGAATGCTAGTGGTCATGATTTGAGTGTTGGAAACTGTTCTGTACATTAAGTATAAAAAAGCGAGGAAAGAAGGGGAAGGGATTTGAAGAACAAGGCCCTTTTCAGGGCAAATATAAATATCTCCATCTAGAAATTTCTATACATATAAGTAATAAGTAATGATCATTACTAAGCTTTCATAGGGCTATTTTTTAAACTATACCTAGTGGATCTTCTAAATCTGTAATTTATCTTGCAGTTTGGTGCCCTTTCTTTTATTGTTAGAAATGTATTAAAATAAAAATGTGAAATAAAATGTGAATTGTGTAGGTTAACCTTAAGGCTTTCTCTGTAGCTCTTTTCAAGTAAAGTTCTTCAGTGAATTTTTCTAATGGATGTTGATTTGGGGTTCTGTCTTGTAAGGCCTGCACAGGATACATCAAATAAAAGCCATACATAGATTACCTCCTTTTTTCTAATTTTCTGAGCAGCTCTGGGTGTGGTGGAGGTGTTCCTATGTGCTATGTTTCTTGTTAAAACATTGTAAAAATGCTTGCCCCAAAGCATAACTTGTGAATGGCTGTCTGACTTAACTCAGTGTGGGGTAAATTTTGGAGCCAAATGGGGATGTTCTACATTTTGCGTTTCTGAGGCCGTAGCTCTGTGAAAAGGATTGAGGTGTTAGGTGAGAAGGGCTTTTGTGGGATTTCCTAAAGAAGAGCACTATACACTGGTGGTGTAGGAAACTCCCAAACACAATGAAGAGGAAGGGAACCTCAAGAAGGGAACCTCCTCCAGATGACAGTTCACACCTCTGTCCATCTCTGCATCTTTAATGAGGGAAGGTTGGGTATATTGGGTAAATTCTTTTTATTCCCTGCAAATCCTGTTTACCTTAAAATTGTATAAAAGGGACTAATATAAGAAAATATGTATTTTTAGCTACCTTTCGGAACGTATCAGCAGAGCTGATGGTGCATAGAACTCTCCTCTACTCTGCTGAGCTTGGATGTTTCCCCAGATCAGGAGCTCTAGCAAAGCCAGTGCCAGAGCTGACGTTTTGTTATGTGTCACTGGATCTAACAAAATGTGGCAGGCTTGAATTCCACCATACCAACACCCTGCTCTTCCAGCTGGATTTTAGGTAGTGCTTCGCTGTGCTCCTGAGGAGCTCAGCTGATTCCCAGGGCAATCTGTTCAAGACTGCAGAAAGTTTGACATTATTAATTGTAACTTTGGATTGTCTGACTTAAAACTTCATGTTTTAAAACTTTATTTACAACACGGTTTCTTAGCTTGATTTTTCACCACAATGTTCTAAATGAATAGGGTTTGATGCTTCCCAATAGTTTAAATTAATAGACAACCATTTACGATGTTAACACCATCTTAATGAAGATTTTTGCTTGGGATTACAAACAGCTGCTGGAAATACAGTTCATCTATCATTTATAATCTTTTATTAAATTTGCACCTGGCAGTGCAGCTATAGTTAAAAGTCTGGTAATTATGAGACCTGTGTTTGGGAGGCCTGTAAGTCTCATTTCCAATCTTACCAGGCTAGAACTTTGTATGCAATCTTCTCACTAGAGTGGACTTTTTTCTCTTTGAGTGGGCCAACATTTCACTTCTTCCCTTCTCAATAAATAAGTAATTATTCAAGAATTATCTGAAGATGCCAATTAAGAAAAAGGTTGCAGGTTTTTGTCCCCTTTTTATCTCCCTCTTTCTGAAGCTGTCTTTACCTGGAATGGAAAAACAAATAACAGAACAGAGATGAAAAATAGTTCATAATAAATGATTTAACATGAACAAGTTTCTTCATTTGTGAATTATCTATGAGCTGTTTTTGATTCTCTCAAATGAATTTGCTATTCAAAATTATTCACCAAATACTTTATCTGAATAATTTTTGGTCTGGAGATTGTTGGCAAGCAGATTGTTGCATGTATTTGAATTTCTAATTTCAGATATTACTCTGTATATGTTGATTAGATATAGTAACATTTATGTTCCCTATTTGGAAGAGAAGGTACTAGAACTCTTTAAAATGAGGTTTCCAAGCTGAATCCTGGTGTTTGCAAGTTCAGAATTATCAGTGAGTTCATAGTCTCGAAGTGGAGACTTGACAAAGTCTAAGTCTGTTGCCTTTCTCAGAAATAGTTCTCAAAACAAACCACCAAAAATTCACCCAAAAATTTATATATGCAAAGATGCACATATTTTAAAAAAAGTATTAACTTAGCTTGACCTTATTTTTTTAATGTTTTTCATTTTTAATTTCCAGTAGAGGGTACAGATTGCCTTTCTCAGGGAGCTGCCATTGTCAGGGAAGATCAGGCTGGAGGCTGGTAAGAGGATTGGAACGATGTACAGGAGCTGGGGGAAAAGGACTTGAAAGGGAAAGCAGAATATTTCGTAGTAACAGAATAAATAAACCTGTCAATTTAGGGGCCACATCAAACTGTCCAGTATTGCATTAGTTTAGGCTGACAAATCTAATGAAGAGCATAGGAAGGATGAATGGGCAGAGAGAAAGATGATTCAATGCATTGTTTTTATGTAGCAGTTTCATATAAACTATCTCTAACCACCTTACCAATAATGAGATATTGCTGTATGGAACTCAATACAATAGCTTTTACATTTGTCACACAGGAAGATAAGACAGTATCTTGAAGAAAGAGAGATGGAGGAAATGATGGGGGGGGTATTAGAGAAACAGTACAAGTTCTTTTGTAGGGAGAAATAGAAAAGTGTAGAAGAATGGCTAAAAATGAGGGGATAATGCACACAGTGGGACTAGAGCTGACCTGCTGAATCATCTAGTCTGACATCTGAAATATGTCATGGGATTGCTTGCTATCTTAAAGATGATGTTGACTGGCTTTCAAGAGGAGTTAGTGACCCAGCTTTTGCTTAATTTTCAACTTTGGAAGTTCTCGTTATACTGTTTTTGGTAACGTTGCATTGTTTTTTTGCTGCTGCAAATGCTTGATCTGCCTTTGTTGGCGGTGTATTCATACCCAATGACTGGATTAAATGCAAGCAAATTTTAAGGAGAAAGTTCAGACTTGGTTTAAAAATAAACGGTGATTTCTTAAAGAGGACTGAAATTTTTAACTATATGAGTTAATACATTCCTGTGAAAGAATAACCTCTAATTATCAAGTCTCATAGTGATCTGGTAGAATAGAGGTCCAGCAGCCTTGGGAAGCAGGTGTAGTGGCCAAGTGCACTCCCAAAATAAGTCCAGAAGAAAAATTGTTACTGAAAGTGTGTTTTGTTTTGCCTTGATAAGAAACTTGACAGTGACTGTGGTTGTGACACTTCTGGATTGGAAAGAGTCTGTAACCCTTTGGACATTGCTCGTATTTAGAGTGACAGAGGAAAAGCGTAGAAGATACTACTGTACTAAGTAAACTGTTGAGTAATACATAATTATTTTTGAATACAGGATTAACAGAGGGAGTAATTTTGGCAATTTTTGCTGGGGAGTAAGCAGGAGACCTCAAAGAGAATTATGGAAAGTGAACTTTAAAGGGAATTTTGGAGAAGGAAGGAATGTTTAAGGCTCAGGGCTGATTTCAAGAGTTTTAATCGCATCAGTAGGGTAAAGATTAACTCTGGCCTGGTTTTACATACACACGCAACTCCACTGAAGACAAAAGGAATTGTGCTGATACAGGTAAGCAGAATTTAGATCCTTCTTACAGTAAGGTGGACAGCATAGTAGATGATCCCACAGTGTTGCAGTATTGAAGCTTACACTTTTTCAGTGTTTTCCTAGCTGGATTCAGGGTTTCACTAGAGGTTGGGTTTCACAATTTTTATGCATTTTTTTAAAGTGCACTTCCATGGTAAGTGGGTTCCATCCAAAGCTTTTGAGATCTTCCCAGGTACTTTTGTGAGTCTTTTTATGTACCTCTAGTATACAGCCTGATTGCTAAATGTTTTGGGTGAATATTTGCAGTTTGGATGAATAGCTGAAGGTGCACCAAATGGCAGCATTCAGAGGTATTTGACCAAGAATGATTGACAGTGTCTGTAGCTACTTATTATGTCAAGGCTTCAGCACACCGATTGATGGGAAATGATGTATAATAAATTAGAATGATCACACATCATTTCCCATCGATTGAAATGCCAAATCCTTTGATGGAGTAATGAGTTATGGCCAATACTACTCACTGTCTTAGTGGGAGATTGATTGCATATCCCTTCATCAATGTGATCAAACAACTAAGGAATCTGAAGTACACATGTACCACACAAGTTCTACTGCATTTTCACTATAAAGTGAGAGTAATGTTATAAAGTCGGTGCTGCTTCTGTGGTATTATCAGTACTACTTGGGCATGTGTGAAACATGAATAAATGTGAAAATGTGGCCAAATTCATTCAATACAGACACTTAAAAGAAACATAAGCTGATTCAGTTTCCCGTACCAACAGAAGACTGGGGATGAGATCGAAAATCAGTTACACAATAAATTCTAGTTAAGAAAATCCCAAATAATGAAAACTTAGTTCTTGCTTTAAATTTTTCCTGAATTGCAAGTCCATAAAGAAATTGAACTTCATTTTCTCTGACTCAGGAAAGAGTAGGTAGAGCTGTATTTCCAGGAAAGTACATGGCTCCCAAATTGGTAAAAGGAAAGGAAAGTTTCTAGCAGTCTACTGAGAAAATGAATTGCTTTAGAATTTTGTATGTTTCTTCCTTCTAGAAAGTTCTTCATCTCCATCTGTATATTTGAAGTGCTGGGGCCTGAGTTGTGGGCCCCAAGTTGGAGTTGACCTGAGGATGAGTCACAACCTAGCAGAATGTTTTGGTTTTCTTATTGGCTTCATGTTCCAGAGGCAGAAATTGGCCCACCTGTGTCTCTGTGGCTCTGCTCTCACCCAGGTGGTCATGGTTGGGGTGGTGGGCGAAGCCAGGATACTTTAACCAGGAGCTGATCAGTTGAAGGATCTTTCTGTTGGGTGTGGCTTCTGTTGGGGCTGGTTGCATCTTGCTGAGTTCTCTCAGTGGTGTCCTTCCATGTGAAGGGCCACTGAGGGAGCCATCTCTAACTGTTGTGTCCAGCAGGTGATGCTGGCGCCACGGTGGGCAGCGGAGGAGCTGGGCCCACAGGAACCTATGGCAGGACTGTCTGAAAGAAGACTTCTGAGGGGTTGTTGCTGAGTTCAGTGTTGGCCTGTGTGATCAGGCAACTGATGGCAGCATAAAATGATGATGGCTGAACTGGCACAACAATATTACAAAATTAATGATTTGTACCAGCTAGTCCCTCTGTCCTTCTTTTTTGGGAAGGATCCTTCAGTGCAAATGCACGTGTCCACACACATACTGAACAGTATTTAAAAGGCTGCAGTGTAATATCTTGTGCCTACTGCAGTGTGTTATTGCTTATATACTTAGTGCTACAGACATCCAGTTTTACTTCATGTATAGCGGTACTTTCCATTTGCTGGAAAAAACCCACCAGAAAACACTGGCTAATATACAAGATAGTAGAGCTGGAGAAAATACGATCTAGAACAAAAGAAGAATAAGAAGATTTTTTTCTTGAGCTCATGGGTTGAACGCAGAGGCCATTTATTTTTCTTCACTGTTCTTTTCAGCTGTTGAGATGTGGATGTAGTCTTTCTGTGATGAAGACTTCTGAAGTAGAAATTAGATAAATTCTGCCAGGTCTTAGGGAAGGAGTTGCAATAATTTTCTGTATTGAAATGTTATTTTATAGGTGCATAAAAGCTGTTTTTTGAGGCATAACTGCTCCATGTAGTCTGTGAGAACATGTGATGATGAGGAAATGTGGACTTGTTATGAACCTAAGTGAGTTTAAAACGTTTTGTATATTAATTTTCATGACAAAACTATGCTAAAAGGAGTATTTGTGGATTACATTTGCACAATAGCACAATATGGACTAGTCAACAGAACAACAACAGCAGTATGAGATCAATAGATGGAAGCTAGCTTTAAACCAGGTACTGTTGCTGTCTTGCCATAGCAGCATGAGGCTTAATGTAGGCCAATTAACCCTACCTGTCATGAAGATTTTGCAGGAGGCAGTCACTTTCAAAGTGCTGGAGCAAGACAGGTACCATGATTGGAGCTACCTAATTTAAGATCTCATGAGCATCTATAGAGCACTGCAATCACTACTCTTACAGACTATGTAACCTCTGCAATGTGAAAGCAGGGTGGTCATGCTGCAGTACTGAGGCTGCAGGCAAGTATTTGTAAATTAGGAAATGTCAGAATGTAGGTTGCTTGTGATACTTAAATTTTGTCTCTATGCATATTCACTATGGCAGAGCCTTTAATGACATGATCACCTGCTATGTTTTTCTATGGACTTCTATCTCATTCAATGCATTGCTTCAGTAGCGATCGTAGCAGCAACTTTTCAATATCTTCTTAATGGAAAAAGAGAAGCACAAATTACAGTTACATGGACCTCAACCAGAACTACTCTGGTCCCTGACAAAAATCTGAAACCTGAACTTCTGTTCTTCAAATGTGATGAATTTTAGGACTAAATGAGTACCTAGTAGAAAAGACCTGCTTTCCTGGCATGATTTATTTAAACTGTCAGCTAGGTCAGATGGGTAATAGAAAGTGGTCCAAGGCATCTTTCTCTCTTCTCCATCTGGCCACTCACCCACCCAGCAAGGCTGGCTGTCATTGGAGTTTCCGATATGTTATGGGCAGTCGTTTAGTTTCTTTGGCTGCGCCTAGACCCAGCCTTAGATTACAAACAACGTTGCTCTGCAGATAATGTTTTGACATTATGTAATTGTGGACTGCTTAACAGAGACAGGAAAACACTTCCTTTTTTTCCAGAACTTGGTAAATATGCAAAACCTAGGCAGAATATACAGCAACTATCAGAGGATAGTTCTGTGGTTTAAGAACTTCCCTTTAGTCCTGCTTCTAAAGCTTCCCATAGCAGGGATGTTGTTAGCGTTTATTATGGACTCCCCTAGAAAACCTTGATGTAAAGAATTCTGGTAGCAATTACTGGCGACAGCAGGATGAACTAAAAAAGTGGCAACTATATAATAGTTGAAAAATTAACTTTGAGAATTGATTTTATATTTGCATAATATATGTACAGGCAAATGAATAAAGGAATTTTAAAAATTCGTCTCTGTATTAAGATTCAAACCCAGTATTTCACTTATGGCCACTTGCCTTTCATCCATTTGCTCTGTTAGAAGCCATTCTCCTGCATTACTCATTAGCACAACAGCAGCACAATGTACCCAGTGCATAGCCTGTACTTGAAAAATATACACCAAATTATTTTAAAGTATTTTTATCTGTAAGGAAAACTGAAATACACAAAAATTGGTAGAGCTACTGTGCTTTGGTTTTTATACCACTGCAAGTCACAGCAAAATTTGACCTCAGATGTTTAACTTGCTTCCCATGAAAATCAATGTGGTTGGCACATCGAAGTTCTCATTTACATGTACATTGAGACACTGAAGTACTTTTTATGAAAGTGAATTTTTGACCAAGTACAGTAAATTGTAACAGCTTCTGACCCTGTTACAATAAATACATAATTTATCACAAGTACTCTACTAAATACAATTTTTCTGAAGTATCTTGAAGAGGTAGTTACTTGCTATGCATATGCAATTGCCAGTTTTTAATATTTAAATATCCTGGAAGTTTTACTTTTTTGTTCAAAATGGGAAAGACACATCAGCTTTCATAGCTGAATCAAAATCAATGTTAAATAATTACAAATGGGAAAATCATCTGAAGCTATCCAACGTGTATTTTTGTACATTATCTCAGAAGGTAAAAATTAAGAAAACATGCATGAATACAAATTGCTTTGCCATGTTCAGGTTACTGTGGGTTCCTTTAGTTTTTATGGATTATTAAAATAACTCTTCAAAATGATAGGGCTGCAGGAGGAGAGCAAATTCCAAGGCACCATACAGTAATGTGGGATTCTGGAGAGTTGTCCTGTTACCAGGCTCCCCTTTGCGCAAATGCCATGGAATTCCTGCCAGCTCACACTATCATCAGGATTTAATTAGCACTGAAAAATACATTAGAAGGCTTTGAACTTTGAGATAGAGAAAAATGTATGAGAATCTCATAAGCAGCTGAACTTAAGGAAAAAGTTGAGATAAATTTGGTTGCCATGCTATTATTTAGGTTACCAATGAAGCCAAAGATCTGATGAGGAAAACATACTGTAATAAATAAGCCAGGGCAGACCACTGTGTTAGTGAGGCCACACTTCTTTGTCTACACTGGTGCATAACTCTACCTAGAGAATCACAGGTAATTGAGGACAAAGAAAATGAGAATATTAATCACGTTGTATACTTTTGGTTTTTATTAGTCCTACTTGCTTTCCACCAGTGCTTAGAAGTCACAGAAACCATTAACAGCACCTTGCTCGTTGCCCACTGCTGTTCCTAGGTAAGCATCAGGAAAACTTTTGGGAAGGGGATACTTTATTTTTGCAGGTGTTTAAAGTATTACGTGCTCGGAGAGATAAAATGCTGAAGTGCTTGTTTTAAAATTAATTCAATCCATGATGCGACTCAGAACCCCTTTTGTCTGATTCTCTGATTCTTTTCCTGGGAATAAGGAAAACAAAGTCTTGTATCCTGCCAACTCTCTGTAGACTACCACTGAGTCTGTGGAGTTTTCTAGGCAACTGCTTGGGAATGCATAGATCATTTACAGATGAAACCTCTCAGTTTTCATTACTCAATAAAATGCACACAGACAAGTTACACAAATAACAGTACCTTTAAAAGCATTTTTTTTCAGTGCTATAATGATGCTCAAATTAATTCAAGTGTTTTTATTAGAGATAAAAATTATTGGAAATCCTGTTTTCTTCTATGATGCCACTAAAACTATACCTAAGTGAAACATTTTTACTTTAGATCCAGAAATAAAAACTTCTGGCATTGCTCATCATTAGAATTTTTCCCCTCAGGCTTTGTCTTTATTAGCAGCTTAAGAGTATATTTAGCACTGTCATATGTGAAATCACTTCTGTTTGCTAAACTAATATGGGATAAAATGTCTTTTTTTACAGTGTTACTCATTCATTATATAAAAATGAAAGAAACTACTTTAGTGTGTATATAGAACTACTCTCTATTTTTATGACAAAAGGGAGGTGACAATACACATCCCTTAGGCACCCAGGGGTATTATGTAAGAGTCATTAGTGTAATTGATATCCATATAAAGAGTGTTGTATCAAACATGATTAAAATGTGCAATATATTACACAGGTTCCAGTATTCCAGCTGCTTTGTTATAATCCTTCTTCTGATAGATATATTTCTGCTTCCTTGTGAAAAACTAAAATTATTTCTGAAGAAAGGATCTTTTCCTTCTTTACTAATTTGAGGCATAATTTCTAAAAGTCATATCTTGTCCTATGTATATCATCTTCTCATGTACAATGAGGTGAACATTTACTATATGTCCACTCATGTAATAACAATTTAATCAACATAATTCCTTGTTTAATGGAGGCTTTTCATTAGGGACCATTTCCACAGCCTGCTAATAGGCCTTACCAATTCTTGTAATAGAATGAGAAGTCTCTTGATGGCATGTTACACCTTGTCAAGAAAACGAAACTACTTTACAGAGGTGCTTACACCTCTTTTACAGCAGACTGATAGCACTGCATTTATTCTCCTGAGAAATGAGGAATTGTACATTTCTATATAGGAGTTTTAATTTTCCATTCTTAACTTTTTTTTTTTAAGTAATTTTGCAATATTTTTAATGTCTAGTTTTAAATATTGTTTCCCTTGTCTCTCAGTTTCAAACGGACATCTTTCTTCAATTCCGTTCCTTAAAGACATTCTCTCAATGCAATTTTTCAGTAAAAATCTTATACTAGAAAGGAACCCCTAAAGTAAAAATCTTCCCATTTTCATTGTTGGCCAAGCAGAAAGTGGTCAAGAAGTTGCCTGCCTAGAGTTCAAACTGCGGGGGGACCATAGTCACTGGACAAGATTTCCTATGGCAATAGCAGTTTCTAGTGGATGAGCAAGCATGAGTTTTGCACATTCATCTCTCCCCAAAACTTGCTAGTCTCTACAGCTCCAGCCCTGCAGGGTTCTTTAGCTCACACTATCAGTCTGTGCCTTTTAAGAATCAGGGTCCCCGATACAGTGCCACACAAGCCATATTCTTCCTTCTGCGTCCAGTTTAGATTGCAAGGTCTTCCTTCTTTTCTGGTTATAAGCACCAAGGCCCTTGTTGCCAACTGAAAGCACAATGTTTATGTGTGACTCTGTCATCCCGTTTCTTGTCACAACCATCAGACTTTGGAATAAACCACCGATCATGGCCTTTTCTTGTTATTGCTAAATTAGTAGTTTATAACTCTATCAAACTTTAACATCTTAGCTGGCATTTTCCATGACAGGCATCTGTCCCGAACACAATGTATTTAATGATTAAGCTCTAACACTTCAGTCATTTCCAAGTAAAAGGTTACAAGGAGACAATTTCTCTGTCTGCCTGAAGAATATTCTTTCTCCTTGAAAAGCTCTTTTTCTGCCATGTGTGTTGAAATTTGGCAAGGTTATGCTGGTATGAAAATGTATCCTAAATATGTTCCTATTACATGTATCAGAAAAATTGTTGCTTTTACCAGCTGAGTGGGGTTTGGGGTTGTTTTTTTTTTTTGCTATTTACATGCCTTGAAGAATTTGTATGCACTGAACAACATGCCATGTTCCAGGCCTGTAGGGATTCTTAACAGGATTGTCCCCGTACCTCCAGGTACAACTGTGTTGCTGGGAATGGGAACCTTCTGTTGGGACAATCCAGCAGAACACAGAAAAGTAGAAAAATCTGCTAGACTCAGAAGTGCAAGCATGAGAAGTAGAGGGGAGGGGAGGAGAAGAAAGCTACTGCAGAGGAAACAAGATTTGGACTGAAAAGGATGGGTGTTAAGAAAGCAAGTGCATGAGTAGGAGAGATATGTTAGAGCAACGAGGATTAGAAAGGGTTTGAGGGCAAATGAACAAAAGGTAGTCATACTGTGAGAAGCTAGAACTTCCTCCAGAAACCTGGATTTGAACCCAAGAGTCTTGAATTTTTCCCTGTTTCTACCACCAGCAAATGTTTGACAAAGCATGTATCTCTTTCACTAGGCCATCTGAGGGCAAGTTAGTTCAGAGAGGACAGCACCCACCTGCTGGATTTTGCCTTAGTGACAGAAAAATCTTTCCCTACTAATAGAATAAGGTGACCCTGATGCCTCAACCATCCCCCTTCCCAGTTCAGGTACAAGGACAGGATTGACAATATTTGTAGCATGCAGGATTTATTTAGGTTTGCTCTGCTAAGGCTGAGTTCATACAGACTGCATGGGTTCTTTTTCCAGGACGCAAATTCTGGCTCTTCAAAATTTCTTGAAATTCCTATTTTCCAAAGACGTTTTCTGCAGATTTGCCAGGCATCTGTTGTACAGTAACAGATATTTCCTGTGTGCAAATAAGTAGGAATCGTTATTCTGAAAATTGTGAGGCTACCACGAGAGAGATGATGAAAATATGACCAGTGGAAGGGAAAATCTCCACAAAGGGAGCAACAGCATCTGCATGCAATGACCGTCAGCAAGAACTTTTGGCATTGCCATGTCTTACAGCTTGTTATTTTACCTCAGAGTTAAATAATGGAGTATTTCCCATGCCTTTAGTGCAAGCTGGTTATAACCTATACAGTAAATATATATTTATATTGTTTGCAGTACTTCGTAAATAGTAAGTTTGCTGTAGGACACAACAGTGGTATAACAGCCACACTTAAAACATGATGCTTCCCTTTGCATGAGTGGAGTTATTGATTATAGAGAACCTGTTTTACAGCCAACACAGTGACTTTCCTGTGCAGTAATTGTATATATGCAGCAGTTTGCTAAGGACAAACATGATTGCCTGAGAGCAGTATTGCCCTCTACTGTGGTAACCTAATTTCAAATCTCATGCTTCTGGCTTGCGTTATGGATAAAGTAATACAGCAGAGCTGCACAAGAATGTGTTTGGGAAGAGCGGAAGCTTTCCTTCTTCTTGTGTATGGGAAGAGTGGAAGCTTTCTGTCTTGTTGTGTGTTCTGTGTGGAAGCTGCTTTATGCATCATGTTTCTTTTTAACTTCAGCCCTAGTCAAATTTATGACAACACTTGTAGGGGTGAAACAAGCAATCTGCAAGTCAGGTTCTGTGGAGGCAGAATGGGGTAAGTGCACTTACTCTCTTGTAAGCCTTTTTTACTAAATGTTTGTTTTCAAGAAAGAGCAATTCATGCTGCCCAGCTTCATTGCAAATTCTGGACTTGAAGTTTTTAGAGGATGATCAAGCAGGAAATTTCTAGTGGCCAACAGAATCAACAGTTTCTCTCTTAACAAGGCCTTTCATTCAGACAATATTTCTTTTGCTTTTTTAGCCTCTTGATTAATACACAAGGGTACATTTTTGAAGGAAGGGCCATTTTTGTTGTTTTTTTAAGCAGCAAACAACAACAGAATTTTGCCTGTCCCAGTGCTAGTGCATGTGCCTCTCAGGATTCTTACTGTTTTGGGCACACAATAGGAAGTACACATCTAGATGAGCACTTTGAGAATCAGCCTGGCCCTGTGTTAGGTGACGTACCTTTCACATTCGAGGAAAGCCTGAGCCTCGCACGCATGGAAGTGTACACTCTCTCTGGACTTAGAAATCAGGGTGTGAGAATAAAACAAACTTGAATTAAATTGGTTTCATTTTGAAAAGTCAAACCCTGTAAGACTTTAATACTTGGGTGTATGCTGATGAAATACCGTGACTCTAAAGACTATTAATATTCATAGGAAGACTGAAATAATTCATGACTTTCTGGAGTAATGTTAGATGATGTACGATGGTAAACAGTATCATTTACACTGAACCTTAAAAATTATTGACAAAGACAAGTTCCTAAACACTGGCTAAACCTTGTATTTGTTGTTATGATTTCTTGGTTTTATACTTCAGGCAGATTTTCAATTAACTCCAATGTATTCAGAGTAATTATTCATTTATTATAGTCAGCTTAGATATGGTGAAGATTAAGGGAGTAAAACAAATCATTTCAGTGACATAGGCTAGTGATACATTGTTATTATTCTGATTTCTTTGCCTCTTGCATAAGAAAGATTTATAGCATCCATTTTTGAGTGATTCCTTGTTAGTATATATTTTTATAGGTATTTATTTGCTAATATAAAATGTTTCTATAAAGTAAAAAGCTATATTCTTCTCTCCCAATACTTTTAGGAAATATAAGCATTCCTCGAATAAAAGAAAAAAGATTGTAAATTTGAACAGCATGCATATTATACATGCAATAAAATGTACTTGTCTATTAATAAAAAAAAGATAGATAATACGATGCACTGCTATTCTAAGATAACTACATGTATTCGATGTTGAGAAATTAATGGCACGAAGCAGATGCCTTTAGTCATCTAGGAAGTGTGGTTTCCCAGTGTACTGCAACTGCATGCCCTGCAGTGTGTCATCTCACTTACAAAAGGGTTTTACATGTTTATAAAAGTGTGTTAAATATTGGTAAAGTTTATTTTATGCATTATGCATAAAAGTTGTCATTAGGATTTAACAAAGCAGCTTGCAGAGAAAGATTAGAAATAAAATCTCTGTATACAAAAACGATTTGGATGGTTTAGCTAGATGGTTCTGACTTAAAAAAAAATAACATTTCACTTACTGTTCTCAAACATTCAGAGAAAAGAGAAAAACAGCACTAACTGAAAAGAGTGAAATATATGTTGTTATAGCAGTGCCTAGTAGGATCAATGTTACAGAGGTTCTTTTAGTATTTCTGTTATAAATCCTCTTTATTCAATGTAATATTGTGGTAATTTCAAATCACATTTGGCTTTAACTTGGTAAATAATCTGTCAACACAGAAATTCAGTTCATTTATATGTATGCATGCATTCTTATATGTGCACAGACTATATCATGTTCACACATTGCTGATGTATAGATTTTAAAATAAGCAATGATTATAAAGCTACTTTTTTTTCGTCCAGTTTTCCTAACCATCAATTTAAAAGGGGATTACAGATGGGATTTCAGAAGCGCTTAGCACTGCCTTAAATGGTCACATTTAAGCTAATGGCAAAATTCCTGTGACTTAAATTGCAGTTAAGTTGGGTCAGTGCTGTTGAAAATCTCACCCCATCTTTTCAAAATATGTTTAGGGGTTTAGATGTACGTGTGTGGTGCAAGTGACTGACTTATGGGCATCGTGACATTTTAGTGGAACTTCAAGGAAATTATTCAGAGCTCTTTTGTGCTCTGAACATTCCCTGACTAGATGAAAAGCCTAAAGCACTTGTCTAGGCACCTATATTAGATGTTTAATTGATTCAGTTGGGGGAAATTGTTTTCCTTTTTAAAAACAAACTTGAAAGGATGCTTTTATGTTGGATCTAAATAAAGAGAAAAGACCCATTAGGAAGTGAAGGATGCCACAAGTAAACAACATGGATGAATGTCATGGCTGGAGTTACATGGCAGCAGTGTAAGTATGAGAGGTGGAAGTATCAATAAGCATGTAGAAGAAACTCGCTAACAATAATAAAAAGGCACACTTTCAGCAGCCATACTCTTATTTTTATGATGCTGTATATTCTGATTTTTTTTTCAGTTGGATAACTTCCTTTTTGCTGTATTTTCCTCACCCACATGCATCTGTGCCTAGTTAAGACATTATCTGTCATGTAACTTTATTTGTATACTTCTTGCATGTTAGAACAGAACTTCTCTGAAGATCAGGGAGCTAGTGCACCTCTTCTATGAGAACAGGCTGAGAGGGTAGATTTAGAGTGGGTATTTGGAAGAAGTCCTTCAGTTTGAGAGTGGTGAAACAGTGGAACAGGTCACCTGGAGAAGTTGTGGATGCCCCATCCCTGGAAGTGTTCAAGACCAGGTTGGATGGGGCTTTGAGCAGCCTGGTCTAGCGGATGGTGTCCCTGCCCATCAGAGGGGGGTTGGAACCAGATGTCTTTAAGGTCTCTTTCAACCCAAACCATTCTATGATTTTGTGATTCTGTGATTCTTGACAAAACAATACAGTTTCAAATCAAACTAGTCCTTGCTGTTTCTGTGAACAGATGAGGTCCTAGCTAAAAGCGTAACAGTAGAAAAAGAGAACTGTTGAAGTGTTTAGTTAAATGTCCGAAAGTAGATGGAGATTTTTTACTCTGTGTAAATTAGAACACTTCACTTCCATTTATGCTTTGGAACAACGACAGTTCCTCTGTTAAAAAAAAATAAACCACAGAAAAAAATAGGCAATTCCAGAAAAGACATCATTGTTAGTCAATGTATTAGATGAGATCAGTGTTGCAATGTTGGTTCTTGGCCTTCATCTAATTTAGAGGTGATTCTTTGAGCTTCTACCTCTGGGCTGTTTCTATAAAGGTTTTGTACTTCTCTCAGGCTTCTAAACCAGGTAGGACAGCTGATAGTAGCTGTGATCACTGCATGGGTTTGTCTCAGGTCTCTGGCCTGGATGCTAGGATGGTAACCTCACTAGGGCGACTGTGTAGCATCATCCTAGGTAAACTGCTGATGACATACTGAGTGACAGACATAATGATTCCTACTTGGGGTAGCAGTACCTCTGGGAACATGGATCAGGAGGAGGAAGTCTGCTGTGGTTTTAACATTTTGCTTTAGCAAAGCAAATATGTAAATAACTGGGTGAACAAAATAGGAACCTGCATACATACTTAAATACTGAAAATGAAGTGTGGCTCATTTTAGTCAGAAATTGGAGGAATTAGGATTTTAGATTATATTTTGGGTGGTAGGCTTTAACAATTCCGTTTCTCTCAGCTGATTCACACCCAGAGGTTTGTAGGTGTTCAGAGTTCATCGCAGTTACAGATTTGCTTTCAATTAACAGTTATTTGGTACTGTTGCGCTCTACTACTGTTACTGTATGAAATGGTAATGGCTTTCATCTCACTTTCCTTAAAGACAATCAAAGCTGATTATTTGATAAGTTCTATGGCATCACTGAGTTCTTACATGATGGCTTACTGCTTTTTTTGAGCATTTCCCTTTTATTCATAACTTTATGTTTAAATAAATGAGAATATTTTTAAATATTCTTAGAGCAAGGACATTTGGGATGAGGGTGCAGTGAATGACATGTCATGTGATCTGAGTTTGTAATCTTGCATAATATAGGACATCCTAAAAGGTCTGGGTTTATCTTTATACTTCCTGAATGGAAGTCTCTCTTCTATCCCTTGTGTCTCACTTCTTGGTAAATTGCAGTGAAAAAAAGAGCCCAGGTTCAGTCTTTCTTGCACATATTACAAGTTTAAAACAACCAATGAACATATTAATGCAACTTTAATTTGCCTTAGTATCTTAAAGTATATTGTATCATAGCTTGAAATGTCATTTAAAGATCAAAACCATTATATTGGTAAACTTTCAAAGCAAGAAGTTCAGAGAAAAGATTTACTATGCAAGAGACTCTTGAAATACAGTTATCAAGTGTCTAGATGGCTTGGCACTGAGAGGGGATCATGACGTTTTTTACCTTTAGAACACCATTCACGTCTAATCTGAAGTAGCTACTGACAAAACCTCATCCTAACTGCTGTGTGACCCGCAGAAAGCATTCAAATCCAACATTCAAGTGCAGCTTCTGCCACTGTTCTAGCCCAACTTCTGCATTAGCTTCTTATCATTGCCTACTCCTTGCACTTTCCCAGCTGTGAGACATTCCAGGATTTTCAGTTTCCCAATATAGTTAGTTGCAAGGACTGTAAGAATGTTAATTTGTGTGGGATGCCAAATTGCTATGAATTTCCATGGAGCTGAGTGCTTGTCATCCTGCAGAACACTGTTGGTCTACATCGCTTACTCTATACAACAAAATGTACTCAATGTAACCAGGGTTTTTAGGTACCTTTCAGGAAAGTCTGATCTACAGGACTAGGGAATAGTGGTGTCTATATCACAGAACCGTTCATTATCCTGCTATAGTACAGTATAATTATGTAAAAGGAAACATCTTCACCATCCATGCAATCATTTATTCCTTTTGTGCTGCTATCAAGAGACCAGGTAGGGAAGGAAATTTACTACATTTGTGTCTATTTTCTTGTTTTCTGACCAAGTAGGGAAGGAAATTTACTACATATGTGTCTATTTTCTTGTTTTCTGAGCAAGAAATTACAGTGCCTGGTAAACAGAGCAAATTCTTTATACTCATTATGGACTATTGTGTGAAAATGCTTTGCTAACTTCAGAGGAACACCCTTGGTTTTGTAGATGTGTTTTGCAAAGTATATATTTGACCCAGAGTGAAAATTATTACTACAAAAGAGATTTCTGAGGAGTTAATGGGAGTTATCACAACTTGCCTGGCTGTTTGATCTGACCAGTGGCACTATGAAAGAGCGTGTAGATGTTTGTTAAGGTGACACAGACTCAACAGGATGAACACAGAAAGACTGCGGTGGTACTTGTTACCTGTAGGAAGTTTAATTTTCTTATTTCTCTACCACCCGAGAGTATTGTACACTGCTTTGTTCCTCAGCATATACAAAGTAATGATGGTTTAGTAAAACATTTACGGTCTTTCTGTATGATTTAGGATGGAATTTCATATGCTTACTAGATCAACACTTGATACAATGGAAAAACAATGGGTACATTGGTGATTCTTCTACACTTTTCTGATGCATTGACCCTAGAGATAGCTGAAGGAAATAACAGTCTTTAGTATAAATAGAGATAACAGCGCCAAATTGAGTAACAGCTGCTGAAGAACTGCTCCGCTAGCCATGCCAAAGAGATATTTCATGTTCTTGCTGTGTTTCTTCTTTGGCCTGTTCTGCACAGTACGCATGCACTGAGATCAGGCAATCTAGGTTTTGTAGTGGTCTGAGGAGCCTCTGATGACAAGGACATTTTCAGACATAGTCTTTTCAGTCATGGACATTTTCAGATGGTCTTCATGACCCCTTTGTGTTGCTGGCATAACATAAAAGGAGTGAAAAAATATCTGAAAGTGATGTGATTTTGGTCCAATTTTCATAAAACAGAATTGCATTCTCTGCTTGAGCCTTTTATTTTTCATTTCTTAGTTCTTCTGCTAATCAGAGATTTTTGTGTTTTGCAAAAGAGAGAAGCTTGCAGCAATCAGTGTTGTGTCTTGCAATGTCTTTTCTTTGTGAAGTAGAATTATTGCCTAACAAAAAAGCAGAGATTGCCCTCAACTACTGTAGACTAGGACATCAGTGGTCAAACGGAGTCTTGGCAGCTTGCCATAGAACAGGCTGCCTAAAATTCTGGATTGTTTGTCTCTCCCATCATCACACATCTTATAAAAGGGTTGTGATCCTTAACAGACCCCAAAAAGCACAATGAAATGGACTGGTAAAAAACCCCCCAAAACGTACATTATGCAATTGTTGTGCATTAATTTTGATAGTATTATAATCACCTTTCTGATTGCACCATAATAAATAGAGATTTAGAGTAAAAAGTAACAAGATCTTTCCTCTTCTTGCAGGCATGGATGTGTGAGAATGATTTCTTTACAGAAACCCACGACTAAGGGAAGGAAGTGATGAGTTGAAAATGGCCAGATACTGAATCTGAACCAGAGAGTGCAGTTTTTAACATTGAAATACTGCTTTCCATTTGATGCTCAAGAAGAACATTTTTTGGAGGGGTACTGACACCATGACTGAAGTTATTACATCTAAGCATGTCTTAAACTGCGCTCCTGTAAAACAAATGTTAACTTCCTATGTTTTGTATATCCAGCTAGTGAGGTTAGTAACAAGGTGAAGACTAAATGCAGCTCTTCTGATCAGAGAACAAACCACATTCACTAACAATAAAAAGAACAGGAAGATTGTTGTACACTCATGGTTGTGTTGTAACTGGAGTATTGTGCCCCTGTAACAGTAGTTTTGGTTCCCTAGACCATTTCCATCAACATATCTAGCAAGAAATATCTTGGCTGGTTCCACATCCTTCCTTTTGTGGACACGAAATAAAAAGAAGATCCAACACACATGAACAAGAGAAGCTGCAGCCAGAATGTGGTACTCCTGACTTGTTCCAGCATAACCTGTAAACAGTGGTAATTTCTTTGCTTTTACTAAATAAGAGTCAATGTATAGCTTTGGTGTGGAAATCAAAGTAAAGTTGTCTTAAACTAGAACCTATGGTATTGGAATGACTCTCTCTGCATATTGGTCTCTTAATACACTTGGAGCGCCTTCCAGGGCTGCAGCATTTTTCAGAAGAGTTGAGTTCTGCAAGCATGTTACTTTTTTGTACGAAAGGAAATACCTAGTTATTTTAACAGAAACAGCACCCATCTTGGAAGTAGCTGATATTATTTTGTCTGTAATCTACAGTAAGCTGACTCTAGATTTCAGGAAAAATGCTTCAGAAATATCTTTCTTACTTAATTTCTACTGTTCCTTCGAACAGCAGTTTGCAGAATGCATCTGGGTGTACAGCTAATGACCCATGAGCAATAAGCAACTGTTTAAGTAAAATGCACTATGAAAAAGCTTTTACCAAACAGCATTTTAATATTTTAAATAGATTTTCCATTGCAGGCTCTTTGTAACTGGATTAGTTCTCTGATGTGTTCTGACAGAGCTGTTGTTAGGGATACTCCATTAACTTTGTCTGTCATCTTATTTTCCCCAGTATCCAGCATAACACCCTTATATTTCATAATTTGTATTGCTATCAGTGCTGATTTGTAAATGTGCAAATTATAATTAACAACGGCCACTACTTCTATTAAATATTAAATCATTCTTGCAGCCTGTATTTTCCACAGCAGATGGAGCCCTGTGGTATGCAAATAGACTTTCCTTAAGTAGTCAGCAGTTTTAACCAAAATTTTGGCTTAAAAAATGCATTTTTTTGTTGTTTGCTTTATGTTTTCTATAGCATTTAGGTTAATATTTATTCACTGCAGATTCCCTTTCTCCCCATAAGAATTTCATGGACTATTACATTCTAGCACTGAGGTTTTGTTTCACTTCATTAATAGCTCCTTAATCATATAGCTTGCTGGTAAAGTACAAACGCTTGTTATTTGTACTTGTGCTGCAGTATTGCATAAGAGGCATTTAGTTATATTTTAATATGTTTAGCCGAAGCAAAAATGCTGGGTACACCAACATAGTTTTTAATTTGAAAACCAATCTACATGAACAGTTTTTTTCCCCAGAATAAGCAAAAGCATTTATGGTTTTATATTGTGTCTTAAACATTCCATTAAATGTCATCAGCTGATTCAGGAAAATGTATTGCAGAAATACTGAAGAGCTGTAAAATGAGTAAATGTAATGAATGCTCAGGACATAGAAGGGATTGAAAGTCCAGCATTTATCAGGTAACTGTAAAACATCAAGAAACATTGATAGCATGTCACATTTTTCTAATATATAGTACCTTAAGCATGAAACTCTTATTTTTGGCATTTACTGCTGTTCTGTTTTATTAAAGAACACTGGTCCAGAATTAGCATAGCCTTTCTAACACTGAGAGGAATCTGAAAGGCAAGCAGTATTATTCAGGAAATGGTTTCACTATCCACCCAAGCAATTGCGAATGAAGATTTTTCAAATGTTCGACTTGGAGACTGTAACCTAAATAAGGGTAACCCATTTTTTTCTACATTTTTAAATGGACGCAGGAACATAGAGCTCAAGGACATTAACTGCCACATTAACCAAAGAGTAATGAAAACTTCTCTGAATGAACATGTCAGTGAGCTGAAATGGCCTCAGCAATATAGAAATGAATTGTAACAAGTTAGGGTCTTGTCTTCCTGCTGTTTTAATAGGAGTTGGAATTAGCATGCTAAATGGCACCAGCAGCAGTAAGCAGCTGGATTGGAGTATCCTGAAATCCATGCTTTGAGTGCACATTGGTAGCGTGATACCTCTCATAACTCTGAGGGACCATTTACTCATAAGTATTAACCTATTTTAAACTGAAGCTATCAGTGATGCTGGAATAAATTTCTGGGCCAGATTACCAGCTAATCTGAGCGGGAGAGTTCTGGGCACTCTGAGCCTTTACATCTACAAAGAAGGTACTTTTAGGTACACTACATGGGTGTAGGAATTCAGATAACAAGTCTGGACCTGGTGTTAACCATTTGGGAACAGTTATTGTAATTTAAAAGATGTTGCACAATGATAAAGTAAAAGACATATTTCCTGTTCATTCAGATTTATCAGCTGTATTGTTAGTGTTAAGAAGAAATGTGATTTGAAGGATACTGCAGGGATGATGTCTTCCAAAAGGGGAAATAAGTTTTTTAAGTGAGCACTAAGCAGAGAAGAATTTATGTAGTTGGGCTTCCATTGCTCATCCACATCAGGGCATGCAGGAGAGCATAGATAGACTTGAAACAAACCAATGGAAGTACTAGAAGCAGTTTGCTTGTGGCAGCCTGGTGGGTTAACTTATGGGTTAGCCAAGTGAAGTAGTTCACGGAACTTGAGCCTGATAGATTAATGTTTTCATCAAGAGTCTTCAGTCTGTGCTTCCCTAGAAATCTGCTATTATATACCCACGATAGCCTTGATGTCTTTGATGTTTCTATGTAATTTCTACTGCAAAGAGAGGTTCAAGGAGGCAGAAATTTGACCAGTTTATTGAAATGAAGAGGGTCCATGTATGTTTAAGTATTACAGAAAGTTGAATTTCAGCAAAATTTCTACCAGTCAGGCTAATGTTTGATGTGAGCAGTTTATTCACTGAAATATCTAAAGCATTTCCTTGTGAAAGGAACTTCATAGGAACTTATATAGGCTTGCAAAGAATTTTCACTCCAGAAATTTCTCTGCTGTGCCTAGGAAGTAGTTGTGTCCTTGTCTTTGTCTTCTCATGTCACACTGCAACTGCTGTTACTCACATGCACAGTATGGAACTAATCCCTCCCCATGCTTTGACCTCCAGTGCACCCTGGTAGTTCTACAGGCCCTGCACAGCTTTGCCCCTTGGCTTTTGGCCTCAGCCCTACTCTTTGAGTCCAGCTGTTTAGAGCAAAGATATTTTCTTGCTCGGGCAGCTGGGCACAGCTGCACTTTAGCATGTCCACTTTTGTGAAATGGGCCTGGTGATTTTCATGTGTGCAGGACACTTGATACTAATGTATTTGGTGCTTTTCAGTGTAATAAATCAGTGCTGATGTTGGGCTGTGCATAGATACAATCCTCCAGCATACTTCCCTCCCTCTGAAGCCAGAGTTCTGGTACATAGTACCTCTCAAAATCTGATTTATAGTGGCTAATGAAAGAATTTTCAGGCAATTGTATGTCTCTTAATATCAGATCACATCAGGAAAGAGAGCCTACTTTCTTTAGGTTCAGAAACACAGTGGAGTGAAAGCCATTAGACTATTCCTGGTTAGAATCAGAGGAAATACTTTCTGGAGAAGCTAAGGAAACATGAGCACATTTCAGTCAGTCACTGATATCCCACTTAAGTCTTATTTAAAATCTGTCTGAAGAGGAACCAGCATTTAATCTGTGAAACCATAGTATTTTTCTTCTCTAGGAGGAGCTAGTTAGGAGTATTTTAATTATGTTGAACAATTTAAATGCCTATATTTCTTCTCTCCTTCCAAGAGACCTCACTGTTCTCAGTGTGGGAGATTTGAATATTATAAATTCTCCAGGAAACACTCTTTAAATATCAATTTGTATATCTCTGAGTCTTAAAAGAAAAGCATTGGTAAGGGCTGTGCATCACTACCCTTGAAATAATTCAGTGCTTTTTTGGGGAATAATCAATTACATCAAATGGGCAAACTACACGAATTTACAATGAGGACAAAGAGAAGCAGGAGTCCTAAGCATTCATTTTCCCTCTCCCCCACATCCTGGAGCTTAGTTTGTTCTCAGCAGCTCAGTGATCAGAAAAGCTTAGAAAAGTTCAGGAAAATTAGGAAAGATCTTAGCAGTTGTGGGTAGTAGTGGTGAATGTAAAAGGAGATGGTTATTCCAAATGCCTCGGTCATGTGAAATGTTTTGAATTGTAGACAAACTCTTCATTTTTTTCATGAGGTTAAAGCTATGCTTTTGTTCTAAGTGATAATGGTAATGAACTCTGTTGAGATCCAGAAGACATCACAAGGACAGAACCTCATCATTCTTTGTTTTGGGCATACTGTTTGAGGAGTTTCTGAAGTGGCCTAGAGTTTTCAAAGTTCAGAGTCTCTGAGCTCTACTTAAAGAGCATGGTTGATGCATCTGTGGTAAATTTTATCATACAGCATTTTCATTTAATTAGATTGTGAACTCTCAATGACTTCCTGAGAGTAAATTTTCTTGAGAGGAGGATTAGAAAACATTAGATGAGGTAAAGGACTTGAGAATACTTGTCCAGAAGAGATTGATAAGAACATAACTAGGACAGCTGTGAGCTGTGCTTTAAAATTGTAAATGATGCTAGCAAGTGATTTTCACTTCTGATTTTAAATAGTCTCAGAAATTGTCTTCTGCCAAAGCTGCTTTGAGTTAGGTTTTGTTTAGTAATCAGAACTACTATATATGTATTCTGGAGCACATTACATGCAAGGATCGGGTAAGAGCTGGATTTGCTCAGCTTTAAGAAGAGAAAGGCTAAGGGGATATCTTATTGTTGTCTACAGCTACCTGATGGGAGAATCTAGAAGGGACAGACACAGACTCTTCTTGGAGTTATACAGTAGCAGGATTTTGTTTAATTTTTGAATGTGTTTCAATGAAGGCAACCTCAGTTTACACTTCCTTTACCTTTGGAAGGACTGACATCTGATGGAAGGGCAGATGTTTGGAGACAAGCAGTCAAAAAGATTTCTGGAAGGTGGCACAGATAACTTCTTGATACAGGTATTGGAAGGGCCAGTTGGGGTGGTTCACAGCTGGATCTGCTGCTGTTCACTAACAAGGAAGGTTTTGCTGAGGATGTGGTAATCAATAGTAGACTTGTCTGTAATGACCATGAAATAGCAGAGTTCAAGTTCCTGAGGGCAAAGATGAAGGAGAGTGGCAGAGTGCAGTCCCTGGGCCTTAGGAGAGTCATTTTTGACTGATTAAGGTAACTGGTGGTCAGATCCCATGGGAGGCAGCTCTGAAGGGCAAACATGCCCAGGAAAGGTTAGTATCAGTCCAAGCACAAGAGTGTCCATCCCAATACTCAGAAGAACAATTGGCATAGGTCCAAAGTGCAAATGTTGCTCTGGTAAGCCCCTGCAGATGCCTGCATGTTTTTTTAAGAGAATAACACATAAAATATTCTGGCATAGTGGAAAAGAGTAGTCTAACTTCATGGAAGAGTCTGGTCAAACTCTTTGGTTTCTAGTGGTCAGTTCCTGCAAATTCGGCAGAGAAATATAGGCACTGCCCGTCTATACGACTTCATTTTCTCTGACAGTGTCTCTGCAACATGCCAGTCTATGTTACTCCTTAATTTTGTTTGCTTACTAAGAGCTATACTTCTGTACCATGAAGTACTAGGTAATGTGAGAATGACTGAGATGACAGAGGCTGCATTTCCAGCAGGAGTAGAGAGGTGATTGTGCCCCTGTACTCGGCACTCGTGAGACCGCACCTTGAGCACTGTGTCCAGTTCTGGGCACCACAGTACAAGAAGGACATTGAGGTGCTGCAGCAGGTCCAGAGAAGGGCAACAAGGCTGGTGAGGAGTCTGAGAAGCATGCCTTACAAAGAGCAGCTGAGGGAACTGAGGCTGTTTAGTGTGGAGAAGAGGAGACTGAGAGGAGACCTTATGTTCCCTACAGCTACCTAAAAGGAGGCTGTAGCGAGGCTGGTGTTGGTCTCTTCTCCCAAATTAGTAATGATAGGACAAGGGGAAATAGCCTCCAGTTGTGTCAGGGGAGGTTTAGATTAGATATTAAGAAGAAATTCTTTACTGAAAGAGTGGCTGGGCACTGGAACAGACTGCCCAGGGAGGGGGGGGAGTCACCATCCCTGGAGGGGTTTAAAGAACAAGTGGATGTAGCACTTGAGGCTATGGTCTAGTGGCTAGAGAGATGTTAGGATGAAGGTTGGACTTGATGATCCTGGAGGTCCTTCCCAACCATAATGATTCTATGATTCCTCCAGACTGGAAGGAGAACTGTAACAATGTGATGCCACATGCAATCTAAAAAGCGCCGCTGCTGTGCAAGGTTCTTACACTGAGCACAACTACACTGCTGTTGTTTTGCAGCTTCTCTATCTTAAGCCTTTGCACCATAGTTTGCATACTGTTGGAAGTCAGTTACGCTGGTTTTGCTTTGAATGCTGGGCACTGCTGGTACTGTCAGCCAAGCAACTTGCACTGTTGTAGTGTTAGGAAGACATGGTACAAATCCTGTCGGCCAAATAGATGCTAATGGCACTGTTCAGGCTGAATCCTGAGCACTTTGCTGCAACAATCAGGATTTGGCCCTACTTGCCCTTGGTACTGATCTTGTCCTCTACCCACTAAGCATTTTACGGGATGTAAATCATTTCTTTCCATTCATCAAATTCACAAGGTATACCTCTGTCTGTGAAACAGATTTTAAAAAAAAATATAGCACAGTTCATAATCTGTATTTGAAAAAAAAGAAAAGCATCCATGTATTAGGCCATCAAGAGTCAAAAGCATAATTTGAAATGATAAACGTATCCATTTTAAGTTACACATTACTTTGCATAGTTAATATCACTATAATTAGTCATAGTTCCTGTAATTTATTGAAAAAGATGCTCAGCCCCTCTAGTGTACTAGAGTGATGAATGTTGGAAGTGCAACTTTGGAAGCAGGAATCAAGAAAATTAGTAACAGTTGGAGAATTAGCATGTAAATCAATAATATCCTTTCTCTTGCATCTTGAAAACTGGGGATATACATCACACACTGCATAATGAAAGGGAGGGCAGAAGTTAGAATTGTAACCTCCTTTACATTACTAGGTCTGCTTTTACTGCAAGAACTGTTTAAAATAATTTCAAACGTTAGAGTAAATCTCTAGTAAATATTTAAACTATGTATAACTAGTCACAAATAAATTAAGCTGATTTTATGCATTCTCTCTAATTAGAAGGGCACAGCATTTGTTGAAACGTGATTAGTATTATTCATTAAGCAAAAATTTCTCATTTGTATATTATTATCACTATTCTGCATAAACCAACACAATTTGTCATGAACTCCCTCATTTGCTGTATCCTCAAAAAGCAGATTATGCTTATTTTTCATTTGGACAGTAGAAAATCAAGCCAGGTGTTTGGCAGCACCAGAGTGTTCAGGTGTAACTGTGCCAGTGATGGTACATTACTAGCAGCGTGGATGAAGAATGAGGCATGGAGAATCTTGGGACTGAGGTGCCTTGAGGCCCATCCCTTTAGAGTGGTCCTGCTGATGAGACAGGTGGTGTTGCATAGGACTGAAAAAAAGAGAAACTTTTTTGTAAAGTCAGCTTTCACCTTCAAGCGGAAATGCAAAGCACTTTACATAGCTGCTGCTGCACTGAAATACCTGGACATCTTTACTCATACGGCTGGACAATGTATCAATCTGTAGTTGATACTTTTGTTTTAAAGTTGTCTAAAGCTGAAAAATGCCAGTTGGTGCACAGAGGTCACTGTCACTGTCTGAGAGGAATTGGTACAATATTGCATGGGCAGTGCACTGTACATAAATATTTATATGTGACCTTGATTGTAGCCTATTATGCAGGATAACTAATTCACTGTATGCATATTTTTTACCTTCTTTCCTCTCAATTCTTTTTAAGCTTTGAAGAACATCTCTTTAAATATCCCTTATTCAATTCTGCCATCATTCACATGCATGTAAACCATCAGTAATACTGCTGAACTCAAGGGTGCTGAGTCAGTGTAGAGTGCTTTGGAATAGAGTAGCAGGCTTTCTGCATCAGCTCAGTGGTGTTATGGATTTAAAAATCATGTGAACCCTGTGTTCCAGCTGTAAGGGTACAGGACAGGGTGTCACAAGGACTGGGTTCTTCTTCTGACTGTCACTAACTGATTTATCACTTTTTTCCTTTGTATCTTTAAACTGGGATTATATGGATAATGATATTCAATGGGCACCAACATCTGTAGGGGCATAGAGGGCTGTAAAATTGTTAGGCATTGCTATTTCTACATTGGATAGATGAAAATATCGAAGGAATCATCTCATTTTTAGGATTGCATTTCCTACAGCATATTTTTCAGGTCTGTTAGAATCTGATCATAAGGCAATGAGTTAACTTGTTACAGTGCTGTTATAAATACTTGTAGGGATCAAGAACAGTTCTAGCTATTTAGACAGCGATAGTCCAGACTCTCTGGACAGCAGGCTGTTTGAGTTCTTCACTGTTTCCTTAAACTTAGATGGTGGTGTGTGCCCTAGTAAGTTTTAGACAGCTTAATAGATGGTAGCCCTTAGAGACTAGCATGAGAAGTGATACACTTGTGTCGTTATTCTTTACAGTTCCCTTTTTTTGCCTTTGGAGATAAGTTACTTTTGTCAAACTGAACTCTCAGAAATTTCACAGTGAGTCTGATGTCTGGTCATGTATTTGGAGCAAGGCAAGAATGAGACAGCCCTGTCTATGTTATGATATGGAAATATACTGATGCTCTTGCAAGAGATACGACAGGAAATTTTCATCCCAAGATCAAAGCAGAGGAAAAGTGCTATTTCCAACATAACCCAATGGCAATGAAAAGTCCTATGCAGAGCAATAGTGAAAAGGAATAATGTTATACATGGTCATGCTAAAATAATAAAAGCATAGTCACCAGCATAAACTCCGCATCTTGCCACTTGACAGTTCATTAATATCATACATCTTTGCCATCCATCTCTATATCTTGTCTGTGAGTTACTGTGACTAGTTTATTCCATTTTACTGAAAATGTTCTTGTGAATTACAAGTCCAGAGTATGAATAGCATAAAGAGCTAGTAAGAGAAACAATTACATTATCTTTCTCTCCAACATGCAATTTTAATTTTCATAACTCGAAAAAAAACATATCCCCCACAATGCAGGCCTGCCAGGAGGCCTGAAATCTGCAGGCTATGGCCTCTCGGGCTGTTTTCCAATGACTCATTTTTAATTTTAAAGAAGCATTATCTCTAGCTAGTAAATTAACAACAGCCTATAGTGCACACACACTGTCATCCATCTGCTTAAGGCTCTTGTCATTTGACACCAGTCTTGTATCTATAGACTTCATCTGGTATTCAAAAGCTATCAGCCCTGCCTCCAAGATAGCCCACCTTCTGGCTCTAGGCTAGAAGAGTGACTCTCCATTTCCAATTCTAATGAACACAGAGCTAGCAGCAGTTTTTCCATTAAGGTTCTGGTGTTTTTAGAAGACAATGTTGGAATTACTTGGATCCAGAACTGCATGGAAAGTGTTTGTAAAAGAAACTGAACTACTCGAAGAGTGTTCTTCAGGCAGGCTGACTTCTGTTTCTGCACTTCTGTCAAACAGCATACTCGGTGTTACCTCCTGCTTGTAGTATGTTAGACATCAGTGTTTATACTGCTGAATTCTGAGGAGTGGAGCATATTAACAGATTAAATTATTTCTATTATCTTTCAAATGATGAACACCATTGTTAAGGAGTTTTGAAAAGTAAGGGTAGCATCAAAAATCTCATGACTGGTATGATTCTCCCAAATGAGAGGAAGCCATGATATGGTTGGAGAGGAGCAACTATTTCACAGTTACCAAATTTTGTATAATTTTAAATTTGACTATGAATGAGGTTATTTGTATCCTCGCAAATAATTTCTCTGTAATCTGATGTCTGCTGTAAAGAAGTGGTAAGGATTTAACAGAGAATTGTGTCTCCTTGACAAGCTTCAATCATCACAGGATAGAACAAGTTCCAAACACCTACCGCTTCATCAAGGTTAGGGAACATATTACAGGAGTATTGGAAGAAAGGGGGCTCATGTTCTAGACCCCAAAAGACATAACTTCTTTAGTTAGGGATGAAACGTAGGTGATATCAGCATTTAAAAATTAAGGCAGGCAGGGAAAGTAGAGTTTATCATTTCATTTTTCCTCTGCCCACAGGTTTGGAGAAGTTCCATCAAGGCCATTTGTTTGTGACTTTTTTGTCTGATAATCTGTGCAGTGAAATAGTAATCTGTGTTTTGATATGGGGTTTGTTTTCACTGCGTACCTCAAGAAATCTCTTTTCTTCAACTGTTCTGTGTCCTTCCACAGAGGATGTGGTGTCATGGTACTTGAAAGAAAATAGAGTTCTGAAGGATGTGTGATCAATGGCAGTAACTCTGCCTTCACTGACTCTTTTGGTCAGGTATGGAGAGGGAGTGGAAGTGCTTGTATTAGTTTAACACACAAGTAATTCTGCTTCAACATGTGATAGGCCTGGAATGATACTCGCATATGTTCAGTTGAGGAGTGAGGCTGAGAAAGAAACGTGAGGCTTAAGATAATCAGGCTGTTCTGAACCGTGATCTGTCAATGATGCAAAAGTAGCGTAGTTCCATTTCTGTGAACTCTGGCTGATGACTTGTGTCTTGTTTCACAAATTTAAGGTTTTACCATTCTGCTATCAGTTATCATTTTTTACTGAGTTATCTTTGAGAGAATGGGTCTTTCACTGGTGTTTGTGAGACTTCTTCTTTAGAACAGAAAGAGTCAAGTTATTTTGAGGAATACGGTGACAGTTTAATAGAAGTGATGCTAATTATACATATTATTTTATAATGTTCTCAATTGCATGAGTCATATGAGTAATTTGTATGAAGAATACAAGCAGTGTCTTTAAAATGACTGGGGAAACTTTCTTGTGTGTGCATCAAATATGAAACTGCCCTAGATTATTAAACCTTTGAGATTATTTTTCCATTTTTCTGTGGTCTCCAAATCAAAATCCTTTTAAATTTTATTTCAGTTGGGTAGCGTTATATCAAATGTTTCACTTCAGTACATAGTGAGATAATGTAAAAAAAAAAAAAAAAAAAAAAAAAAAAGAAGAAGCCCCTTGTGGTCTATCTTTGTAATATATGACAACAGCATCAAATTAGAAGAGAAATGGCTGTTGATTTCTACTCTTTAAGAAAATAAGATTGGTATGTAAACAATTTAAAATAAAGCATCTAATTTGCTTCCAATTATATAATATATAAAGCATTAGTAACGGAAGCAAATTAGGCATGATTTTTATTTATACATTTTCAACTGGGAAAAATGGCCCTTCACCAAATGTAGCCCTCTACAAACATTTGCTTACTTCCTTACCTTTAGTCGTCTAACTAATTCTCCTGAAGTCAGGGGGACAAATTCTGTGATTATAGTTTAGCAGCCATAACTGTCTCTGGGTTTGGAGGTCAAAGCGAGACTAAAACTTACCCTGGAAGCATACAGAGGAAATACAATAGGATGCCAAAGCGACACTGGGGTTGCAGTACACTGTGCAATACTTCCTTGCCAAATACATTAGGAATTTGCCAGACTTGGCTTTTGGTTCTGAAAGCTAAATAGTTTCCTGGTACCCTTCTCTAGGTAAGCAAGCAGCTGTTTGTGTCTTCATTTCCTGAATGCGGGAAGTGGTTCACTTAAGGGTGCAGGCTCAAGAACCTGTTACTGGAGGGAATGGTAGAACTGAACAGCTCTTGGTTCCGGGTGCTGCATTCAGTTCACAGCAAAATGCCATTCTCCAGGAAAATCTGTGGAAATATGTACATAAATTATAATTATAAACATGCAGCTTATTGTGTCCAGTATATATTCACTGGTAGACAATGAGTATTAGAGGAACAATAACTAATCCTGTCTGATGGTGTGCAAGACTCCTTATGGTGCTTTATAAATAATAATCCATTCTGTAAAAGATTATTATACTGTGTAGCTCTTGCTACATAGGGCTGCATTCACAAACAGGATTAGGTATGCAATACCCAATACAGAATCTTTCATGTATTGTTTGTGGTATCTGTTGTGCAGTTGATTCATCAGAATGAGTTTATCAGGCAGATAATGGGCAGACACTGTATTCTGTTTTTCAAATTATAATGAACAAATGACATTTCTATTTGTTAAAAGTGGAAAATGGATGGAAGATAAATTCAAAATTTCTATTTTTGCAGATCACCATTGCCTAGGTAGATAATGGCACAATTTTCTTTCTGTGGTATGAAATGCTGTTGGTGTTTTGTTGTTGTTTGGTTTGTTTTTTTTTTAAATACAGACACTTACCAGACAAGGCAGTAATGTTACCCACTGACTTTGCCACTTGGTTTTGTAAGAGTGTGACAGTACAAGATAAGAGATGAAGAGACTCTCTGATCCAGAGGCCACTAAGGCTGTAAACAGGTTTCAGTGGATTATGTACCAGGCTCAAAGGGTAAAGGGTGTGTGTGGGAGTCCACAGCAGGTCCGAGGACTCAGGGATGGACCTTAGCTTTGAGCAGATAATGATGTTTCCCTGAAAGAGCTTGGGAAGCCCTGAGGCTGAAGAGTCGCAGGGAGTGAAGGAGATAAGAGGCCTAATGAGCAAATTCCACGGAACAGCAACCTGGCAAGAAGTCAGTGGAGGAACAACAAGAACACCAACCAATCAGCATGTGTAGGGAGAATGGACTGAGCTATCCTACAATAACGAGAGCTTGAAGAATATGTGCTACCAATTAGAAATTATTGCTAGGTAAATGATGTGCACAATGTAACCAACAGCGGAATAGCTTGTACTGCGTGCTATGCCAAAGAGATTGTAAAAGAGCGATGTTTTACTAAATAAACGGCTTTCACTTGATCACATTGATCATGGCGTGATTAACCCGAGCTCCTGCAGGTGTGACCATGGTACTTGCTATACAGAAAAGTCTGGAAGTTGCTTTTGGTAGTGAGATAGCTTTTTAGCTATTCCAGCACAAGATACTCTAAACCCACTTGCAGAATGTTACCTTTACACATGAAGATTTTTCTTTACTGAAAACATTTTATGGCCATCCACATACTTCATAGGAGAAGAGAACTTTTAAAAAAAAAGACACTTAAACCCCATCCTTCATAATCAAATCTGCTTCAGTCTAACTGAAAATTGTATCTGTAAGTTGTGCTGTGTAACAGCCTCTGTTGTTCTTTTTTCCGGTTGTCCTTATGGGTCAGTGTAACAGTAATCACAAGGTGTAATCTCAAAAGTTTGTGAAATCTCTACAGAGATTATAAAGTACGGCACCAAATTTTAAGGACTCGGTGTAAAGGTACTTTGGCTAGTCCATCAATTTATTAATTATTAGCCAAATTATCTTGTAGGAAAACAATGCTTTAAGAATTGACCCATGGAATAGGAAGCTCTGATTCCATAACTAGCAAAGTATGCATTCAGTATTTGTACAGTTAGATACTCAGTAAATAATTATAGTAAATAATACTGAATATCAAGGGTAACGAATTTTTAAAAATCCCAAGGGAAACACTTGAAAAGAGATTCTATTAATGAGAAGAAATACTTTACTGTGGGAAAAATACCTTTTGTAAAAAGCCCTTCTCAACATCCATCCCTTTCATTCTTTACCCAAAGTTTGTTTTGTGCAGACACAATGTATTTTCTCCATATCTAAATATTGAACAATTTCACTATAAATTCAGATCTGCAGACTTCTTTGTACACATCAAATATGAGCCATGCATTCAGAAATTTTCCTCTGCTTCAATTTCCAACAAGCTGATGGTAAAAATCTACAATAGCTCCTTTCTTATCCTTCATCTACATTTCAGGAATACAGGCAAATAAAGTCATTCCTCCACAAGCTGGAAATCTCAGCCTGCCTCAACCACCTTCCAAAGCTGTCATGACTACCAGGTTTTGCCTATTTGTATGATTAAGAGCTTAATAATACACCTATTGTGTTCCTTCTGAAAAGTATTCAAAAATTGTGTCTTTAGATTGGGCTACAACCCCTGAGTAAATGATATGTTTAGAGGACCTAGGTCAGAGGTAAACTTGTATTTTGGATCTTAACTATTCCTTTTCAGGCCCCTAACTCATGTGAGTTTCACTTAGATTTGGACAATAAATCTGGCAATAAATCAACTCTAGACTGGTGACTCATTCTCTGAGAAATAACTTTGTTTTCAGCATAGACTTCTCTGTGTTTCAAACATTTTTAGATGTCTGGATTCATATAAATAAAAATTTAAAGCTACAGATGTCTATCCATACTTTACCAAGCTATTTACAGGCTTTCCTTATCAAGAATGCAAATTAGTTTCTTTTGATTATGTTTGAAATGCTGCAGTAATAGGATGGAGGGCATTGAATCAGCCATTCTCTACCTGAAGCTTTATTTTTGTTTTGGCAGAAAATTTACACCCTTCATTCTGTTATTTAGAATCTTTTTTGTCCATTTCTGTGCTGGAATTTCTAACAATATTTGTAATCTGAAATACATAGCTGAGTGATGAAACATGGCTTAAAAAGCACTATTTTGAAAGAATGGCTGAGTGCCTGCAATTTCTGTGATGTTCAGGACAATGTATGTGTATTTTAATCAGCTGGCTGCAAATGAAGAAGCTTGCCATGGCATGGTTAATGAAAACTGCTGTTTCTGAAGTTAGGATGATATACGTATTTTGAAGATTTAGACTACTCTTTGTAAATATTAAAGTTTGCTCTTAACATCAGCAACATTGCGCACTAACATCAGGCTACTTGCTGTATTGTACAACCCTCAGCTTAAAGAAACGTACTTTTATTCAGTGGTGGTGCATCGATACTACAAAGTTAAGTGAGCATGATTTAACTTTAAACATCATCCTATGTCTTCAATTAACCATTAAGTTCTCATTTACATAAACCTGAATGTTTTGATAGGGAAAAGAAATTACTATAGCCAGAAAAAAATCCCAGACTTTATACAGATCAGTTCTATAAGCAAGAGTTCTTGATGTGTTATGAGGCAGTAGCTTCACAACTCTTGGGACAAATGGCTATTTGATCAACTGCCAATAAGTGAGGTCATATTAATATCTTTTTTATTTGTTTATTTTTAATTTGTGGGTGAAGACTGTGCTCATTAAAGTGAGGAACTCCACACTAGTTTTAGCCAAGCATTACCATAATCTACATAATGAATCATGTACACTTGTATTCTTTTCAATAGTTCATCTAATTTTCCTTGGAATTGCATGGACTACATTATTATTATAAGTATTTTTCCAATCTGTACTATTTATATTTTTAGTACAAACCTGCATTTGATTACATTCATGTAGTACATGCTTTGTCTTTTCTATGTACTCTTCCTCTATGGAAGTGAGCTCGTTGCCCTTTTTGTTTGTTTGTTTTGCTTTTTTTTTGACAGGTAAGAAGAGTAATTGACCAAGCAGCTGAGTTAAAGTTATTCTCTGCATTTTGGGATTTATAATGAGTACAAAGAATCTGAATTACTGTAGACTTCTACAGTTTTATGTTGGTTTCTGGTCATATCATGGAGTAGAAAATATTTTCCAGTGACTTTTTTCGTTGTTAATAATGGCATGGCCCTTGCTTTTCTTCTTCAAATTTTGTTGGATTAATTATTGAGCTTGTTAGAGAAGTACTGGGAAGATCTGTTCTGGTGGCAGAGAGATACCAGTGGCTTAATGCCTTGGCCACTAGGCTAAGCAATATGAAATCACTGAGGCTTGTGACAGTTAAAATATCCAGATTGTGTCTGTAAATGTTTTCTGTTTTGAAAATGTAAACTTTGAACATTAATACTGCCATTACCGGAATGTTGCTGGCATTGCTCCTATGTTAGAAGATAATTACTGGACTCATTCCTGACATGTAACATTTCTTTTCTTCAGGGAGGTGGGTGGACAAGCACAGAGTGCTCATTGCTGAACTTCTGAAATTGGGTAAGTTCTCCTGTGGCTTTCATTGGTATTGTGTGGCTTCCAAAATATGTAAGGAGTTGATGGAGAAAGCATCTGTGTAATTCACATTACTAAAGAAATTTGTTTATTATACTTTGCACTGAGGTTGTTCCTATTCTTGTACATAGTGCGCCTGGTAAACAGTTTGAGTTTTGATTGCCTTTTAGGCTTTTCAGATGACCTACATGGATATTTTTATTTTTATTTCTACTGAGTAAGGTGTTTTCTTAAGTTATTTCCTGCTTTGTCACTCTGTAAAAGCGTATAAAATTCAGCCTAGCTTGAAGGACTATCACAGGTGCTATGAACCACTTAAGACTTCATAGTAAATGCATTTCCCAGATAGAGACTAAAAAATTTGGAGGGGCTGCTCGTTGTATCTTTCTTCTGCCTAGAGGGAGAGCTAGTGCTGTGGACGTAGCCTATGACAAATGGAAAGAAACAGAAAGAATTACAGTGTGATCCGGGGATCGCTTTTCACCTACTCATACACTCATTTCCCACCTTTCTGCCCCAGCATTTTGACTGCCTCCATCTTTTCTGGTTCTTCCTCTGTAACAAAGATGGTCCAACGCAGTGCCCCGAAGGCATTATTTTCCCCTTAATGAAATGCCACACGTTCTTCTACACAGTGCAGGAGTCTATGTTCTGAGCTTTGGTGGACTGCCAGCTCTACTTACTGTGTGGAGCGGGGGGTGACATGCAGAAGTACAATCCTTTTCAAGCCTTTCATTCCCTGCAGAATGTATTAACAAGTCTGAAAGCAGCTGTGCTTGCTCCGGCTGTAAGGGTGGTAGGTTCGAAAAAAATGTAACCAGCTTTTCCCATGCCATGGGTTTCAGTCTGACTACATAATTACAGTTCCTTCTCTAGCCTCCAGTAAGAAGGAAACTTAAACAACAAATCAGCAAATTTTAGAAAGCTATGAAATTAGAGAAGATCAAATGGTTGTCAGATGGACTTTCATTGCTTTTTATTTATAAAAACGTGCATAAAATTGCAAAGAATAAAATAGAAAACTTGAACTCCTGTGAAAGACATTTTGCACCTCATTTATTGTTGAGCTAATGTGAAAGACCTGTTTAAATCAGCTCTTTCTGTAGTTTCTTGTCGTACATCTTAACGTCAGCAACATCTGCAATGGAATTGCAATACGGATCAGTGCAGATTATCACCAGTTAATAAAGAGTCAAAAGCATGTTATAGGTAGCACGATCTCTTCAGTTTATTTCTATGGGTAATCTACACATATGTTTTCAATAAAAAACCAAAAGTTATGTACAGCATGATATGTGAATGACTTTATTAGTGGCCTAGTATTTGCTTATTCAAGATCAAATCCTAGAGCTCTGTCTCCTCTTCTGATCTTAGCTCCAAATATTCCTTTTTAGTTAACAGTGCTCTAAAAATGATTTGAGCTCTCATTTTGACATAGGTCTTGCAAGAGAGGTACTCTTAACTTTATGTACATCCCTATAATGAAGAAGAAAAATATTAAATTATTGAATTCAGAGGAGTATTCCTTAAACACTGATTCTCAGAGTGAAGGGAGATCATGGGGGAATCTTTCACCTTAACAGCTGTCATTTTAAGTTATGTCAAAAAAAAGACCAAAATTTCAATAATTTCACCTGGAAGTTTGTGGAATCACTGCTGACTCGTTTAGTGTGAACTGTAGTTTTCAAAATGATCTCAAGGATGTCCAGAAATCACTACAGAAGAAAAGGAAACCATATTCCCCAGCCCCAGAGGCAATTTTGAAAATATAATTCTAGTTATTAGTGGATCTTATTAGCCATACAAAGCTTCTGCCTTATCTTTGTTACCACAAGAAATACTTTTTCTGAGAGTACTGTTCCTGAAGATGATATTTATCCCTGATTGATTGCCTTGGAGATGGTGACACTTCCCATTTTAGGGAAATACTATGAGGATTTAAACACTGAGCTTCAGAAGGGCTCTAGAGCTGAACAAAGAGTTGTTTAGGACCCCAAGACCTACACAGTGCAAACTGGGTAAATTAAACAGTGCTACAAATTATCTAGTGTTTGAATGGGGGAAAGATGGAATTTCTCAGATGGAATCTGCAAGTGATCCCCACAAGGCTACTAGCTTTGTTTAGTTCTGAATGACAGGTCAGCATTTGTTGTCAGTCCAGCAACCACCATGGATGATAGAAATAGTCCTGGCAGCTTAACATTTACTTATAGCCAGCTTCATTTTTCTGCACCTTGTGAGCCCTTAAAAGTGCTCTTACGCTAAGTGCAAACTCTGCAGGTGAATATTGCAGAGTCAAACAACACACTGATTTCAAGAAAATGCTTTTAGGATCAGAGCTTTTTGTTGTAATGTCCACGTTATGGGCCCAAACTAGCTGATCATCAAAGTTTTAAACCAATGTAACGTTCCCGTGGTACCCAGAGAGATTTGCCCTCCCACCTCTGTTTAAGGGCACTCACAAGAACTGGCTGAAGGCTTCTGTAGAAGTGTCACATACATGGCAAACCTTTTTGTATTTGTACTGGTAGCAGCAGGGAATGACTGCTGTATTTCTTCTCAGTAGTATTATTATTAAATACTAATTTTCGTTAGTTTCTAGTAATATAAGAATTAATAGTTAAATCAGTAATCACTGCATCTTTAGTCATATATCTCTGTGGTTGCTGTTATCCTGTTTTTGAACAAATGATGTATTTGGTCTTAGAGTAGCACAATGGCACTGTGATTATAGATGCCTAAGTAAGCGCTACGTGTGTGTGGCGTGCATTCAGCTCCCCCGTGAGCAGCAGGTGATACAGATGTATGCGTTCTTCAGTGATATGTCAGGACATCATAATACAACATGTCACTGATTTAGTGGGCATTTTGCTACGTTCCATGCACCTAAAACAGGAAAGGCAAGGAAGCACCAGGTTCTGTGTTTGTATTGTTTGCAAGTCTTTGCGTCCTCTGCTAGGACACAAAAGTTATCTGAGCTCAGTGGACTTTTTACAGGCACTGAGTCTGGATGTTAAATAACTCTAGGTGACAGCAGAAGCAGCACTGCATGAGCATTGACAATATGGAGCAAAATGCACTTAGATTAAAAAATAAACAAGATCGGGAGGGGTTTTTTGCATACAATAGGCCTAGCCCTTTCAGAGATTGAAATAAGCAGATTTCGGAGGTTCTGAATGCAAATCTTGATGCTAACCATTGGAATTTACAAAATAAATAAACAAAATATCCCCAAATGAAGCCCTGCTTGAAGCACTGAACATGCCAGTGGCAAGTTCTGCTTCAGACTCCAAGAGATAAAGTACGTTAGCGCGTATCGGTTTGTCTAATTTATTCAGTGTCATTGCCGTATCACAACCTTCTGTTTGATTTTCTTATAAACTAATAATTTCCTGAATGAACTAATACTGCCACAGCCACTAGTACCTCTGCCTTGTAGAAGTTTTTTATTGTTGTGTATGCAACTAAATTGAAATATCTTTCACTTGAAATATTGACTTTAATATCTCATTTGAAAAATTCATGAAGCCTTTGATGTTAAATCCATACTCAATTTAGCCAAATGCCATTAGAATATGCAATATGCCTGAATACAGAGAGCATTATTGTCTGTGTTTCTGCAGAAGAATTACATTTTATGACTGTAACGTCAGGATCTTTTTTGGATTTGTTCATGAAGAAAAGAAAGGGAAAGGCAGCACATTAGAAGCAAAATGAAAAGTGGTATTGATTAGGCTCTCATTTACCCTCTCTGTGCTGCCATCCCTAAATGCATGGAAATAAGGGTTGTGCCACAGCAAGTAACAATGCTCTGTAATGAATGGAACAATCTTTAGAAAATTAGTGTAAACATGTATGATAGTGCACAGATGTTGCTCCCAGTAACACTCGTACATTTATTTTACATCTCCATTTACATACGTCTCTTTATTTCCTAATAGTATCATAATAGAAACATGACAATAGTTAATGATTTCATAAAACACGGAACGTAAAGCTGACAGAGAGGTAGAACATTAATTGAAACGTATAGCTATAGCACATTAGAATTACATCTCCTAAATGACTCATGATAAAAATATCCCACTTTTACAGAGAAGGACAAAGACAGGTAAAAACCTAGGCTTTCAGCAAATTAATTTTTTTTCCCAGTAAAACAGAGACTGGCAAATGTTGCAAAATCTCCTGAGTGCTAATAGAATGGTATTTGCCTTCAGTAATTTATGGGCACTTTTCCCCCAGCTATCGATCACATTTGAAAAAAGTAAACTGCATTAACATTTTAGGCAATGATGGCTCCAGAAAATGTTTGATTTTTATCGCTACCAAAACTGATGTCATGGTACTTGGTTGTTTAGCAGACGTGGGAGAGTAGAATGCATCCAGCCTGTAGCGTGTTCATGCAAGTGCCCGGGTCTAACTGAATGAACTGCGTGTAAACCAGTGCTTTGAGCTGGTCAGGTTAGCTTCAAACATAACGAGTAAGTTGATGGCACAAGTGAGGAGACTGCGGTGTAGCAGTGTAGCGAGGTGTCCAGAGGACCTTGGGGTCTATGAGGATTGAAACTACTGTGATAAACCAAGTGAGGAAGGAGGAGGGGAGAACTGCTCTCTGCCACCATCTTCTGGCCGGTCCGTGGGACTTAAAGCGCCTCTGCTTCACCCCCTGCGTGGTTTGCCAACTTTCCTGTTGCCTCAACCGAGAGGGCAATCACAGCCATTTTAAGCAAGCTCATACTGGAAAAATACCGTATTTTTTAAAATTTCCAAAGGGCAACTGGATCTTAGCGTACTCATGCGGATGTATATTAAAGTGGACGGTGCAAAATGCCAGACTAAGGGAACTGAAAGCTCTGTGAATGAATCCAGAGCATTAGTGCCTGGGATTTTATGCTTGGAGTTGGGGGAAAGTGTTGTTGTGGTCAGTGATGATGACTCTCATGTGGCCAGATAGTCCTGAGTGCTCTAGCAACATGTGTTACACGTTATGGTGGCTGGACTCAAATTCCTGCAGAATATTTATGTGTTGCAGCAGGAAACAGCTTCGCTTCAATAGTTAAGGCTTTTTTAACCTCAAGGTTAGTGTGACAGCTGTTCCCTGAACACAAGCCCTTGTGAGTTGCTTTTGCTGAAACCCTGACTTAGGTGCAGAGAGGCAGCTTGAAGAATTAAGTCCGACTGACCCCTTATGAAATTTTTTCTTACTTTTGTTTGTGTCCTTCCATTTAAATATTTCTTGCACTCATTAAGTATTTGGAGGCTGTTTACAGAACTTACGGCTTTATTATTGGGAAGCAGTGTTAGAAGTAGATTGACACCGAATGTGAAATTAGATTTGAAGAATCGAACTTTAGATTAGCTTTCTGGTTTTACCATGGGCCTTTACCGTTTGCAGAAATCTGTGATCTACAGAAGTGAGTTGAATGAAACTTTTTATATTAGTTAATGTTATTGTAGATGACAACATAGTGTGATAAATTGATCTGTGATTCCTCTATAATTGATTGTGACAACAACAAACACATAAAATTCATGTACAAAGTGTGTACAAACTGAAACTGCTATCCTCTTGATTCTTTTCATTGCTCAGATTAGTTCATAATTTTATCTCTGCAGTGCTATAGAATTATATTGCGGTTTGGTCATACGTTAAATTAATTGTGACAATTTAAAATAGATGTTAAAGTGAGCATTCCTACAAATTAATTAACAGTTGATTAGTACAGTTTATATTTTTTCATAAGAAGTAGAATCATGTATATTATGAGTACAAATGAAGGTTAAGTATTTCCACATACTGGAAGAAATATCTGTATTATGTAGAACCAAATTAATATGCTTGTTTGTGTTTTAAACAAATGTGCAAACATTTCTTGGAGATCTCGTACCCTAGTGCTTTGTTTTCAACTGAAAAAAATGACTTCAGAACATTTATGCCTCAAAAGCAGATTATTTTTTACATTGTGCCAAATAATATGAAATAGTCTGAAGTGTATATTAGGATGAAGCATATAGTTTATATATACCACTGAATCTGGTACCAGTGAATAAAAACTTATTAGAGAAATCTGTTTGCCATGCCTGAAGACTTTACAGTGAATGGTTTTACAGATCTCATTTTTCAGATCTGAATTTTATTTCAGAAGCTTTGCAGTATGCTGACTAATGAAGAGCTGTGGGAAAGAACGCAAAAGTTGTATCAAAAGAAGGAAACTTTCATCTGCAATTTAGAAACATTGCACCAGTCAGCATGAGGCTATACAACTGTGCATATCAAACATGAAAACACATGCTCCCTAAAACAAAGTGCATCCTTTATTTGGATCACTTACTCAATGGTCTTGAATTTCTGACTTCTAGTTTCAACCAGGTAAGATGAGGTGGCCTGTTCAGCCCACATTATTAAAGAAATTGGTTCACCTATTTGATTTCATGTCATTGTAGATCCAGCCATTCATTTATTCAATAAACAGTTTGGTATGTTCTGAGAAATAATGAATATTGATTAAAAGATCGATCACATATTAAGAAACAGTCTAAGGGAAATTGTTTATCCAATCAATTTTAATTTTTGATTTGTTATTTATATTTTCCAATTTAATCCACCCCTCCCTTAGGCTTCCAAACTACTGAGTAAATCAGGAGGAAGGGCAGAGAGACACTGGCAGCAACTGTGCAAAGAACACAAAATGTAATGCATTCATTTTAGATTAGGCTGGTTGAAATAGGCCATAATAAAGGAGACTGTGATTGAAAACTGTGGATACATTACCTCATGCACCTTTGGCTAGTGGACTGAAACTTTAACTTTTAATAGGATTTATTAGGTTCTCTGCTTCCTACCTATTACATCAGTCAACTCTGACGCTGTCAAAACACAATAGTTACGAGAATATTATGGGTTTCATCTGAGCTGGCGGAGATTCTGATCACGGAAGCTGAATGCACAAGGCAGAGAGAGAGAGACCTGCACAAGAGCTCTGGAACATTTATCCGTTCTCTTGACATGAGAGCTAGGCCTTGAGCAGAGTTGCTGAATATCACTTTCTGCAAGGGAACAGACTAACCATCTACCATCTGATCTGTGTTTTATCTGAATGTGTGCAATAAGTCTAGTTTCATTGTTCATTACACTAATAAAGAAGGCTGAGTTCTCATTTACAGGCAATAGATAAATCTGCATCCCAGTGACTAGTTTACTCTCTTTGGTATTTTCATACAGAAGTTGGAAAAATTTGTGTTACTTCTGCCTCTGAATTTGCCTGGAGTTATGAATCTTCCCTCTCCGCCATTGTGAGTGTGACCGAATCTAGTTCTCCTTTTTAGTAAAGCAGGGATGTGCTAATCTCTTTGTATTTAAAGTTGGTGTTAATTATGCTTTGCTCACCTGATATTCTCCCATACTTAATTTCTTGTCAGAATGTTATTTTTTAAAAAATATGGAGATACCTGTATAAAGCATGAGGCGGGTATTTTAAGGATTTAAAGCCTTGCTTTGGGACAACTTTTTGAGACAGGTGCAATTATTACATCTATCTGTTCTTTCATGGGGAAGGATGTGGAAAATACTGCCTGCAATCTGTCACGCTGCTTTTGTGGGCCTTGAGTTTGTAAAAAATCCCTCACCTCCTGTGAACAGCTGAAAAGTGAGAAGGCTTGAGCAAGAACCAAATAGATGGAGCGGAAGGCCAGGGCTATGTGGTCTGAGATCTAGAAGGGAAGGAGGATGTCTGTTGTGGAGGATAGCTTAGAAAAGGAGGAGATAAAGTCCTTGTATGGCTTTCAGCCTCTGTGAAATCCCAAGGCCCTGAGGTATGATTAGCAGTGTTAAGTAATAAGGAAAAACCTTATTCAGACTAGTTGTGTTGTTAATCTTTCCAGCATGGAAGAGTAAGGGAAGAACTAATGGGTTGTTTTTTTTTTCTCCAGTAAACACACATTTCATATGGGAGTTGAGAGTTCAAATGATACGTAAAAGCAAAACTAGTGTTGCCTGGCTTGTGTGGTTCCCTTCTGTCTTTTAAAGTTCTGGGGGAAATTTTCACTACTCATGTTTATAGTCACTCTTACGGAGAGTTTTTATACTAAAGTTGGCTTTATCCATTATATTTCCTGGGATTTTGCTTGTTGGTGACCTTCTCACTTTTCTTTTAATTCGTATCTTCTTTCATCAGTTTTTAAGGCAAATTAGGTGTGCCTTGCCTTTCATTTCCTTTTCCTCAGTTCACACAAGAACTTGAATCTGCTCTGTGATTGAGATAGAAAAAACCTCCATGTTCTCAAATGTCATCTTTTATGTTCAAATAATACGGATTGTAGTGTAAGAAACTGTGAACAGGATGAAGCTACCACATTTACAGAAATGTTTAAAAATACTCAAAGATTGTAATACTTTGTTTTACAACACAGGGATGCACACAACAGGCTTCCCTAAGGCCTCTCATGGATCCAGTTCTACTATCTGATGATATAACAGCAAATACCATTAATTTTTTTTTTACTAATACCAATCAAGAAGAGTAGATTAGCTTTAGAATTCAAAAGATCTTGATCAATATTAGGGTAAAGGAAAACAAGGTGTAATTCCATGTTGCATGGTCAGGACCCTCAGATTTAAAATTGGGGAGAAAACTACTCCTTGAAATATGGCACCTGACATACTCTGTCTGGTTTTTGGTCAAGACAAATGTGGGCTAACCAAAGACTTAGGAAACAGAACAAACAAAACCCTTGGGAACTCCGGGATTTACCTACCTGAGAATGCTATAATAATGTAACTGATTGCTGCTTACAGGATAGTGACCAATTGTTCCCTATGTTCGCTAAGAGCAGAGCAAGAAATTCTTCTTTAGTGTGTAACAACAGAGAGTGTATTAAATATAAGGAAAGAAGCAATCTGTCAGACTAATGCTGATTGAGGGATGGGAGCAGCTATTTAAGGAGGCTATCTAATTGTCATTTTTAAGAAACAGGTTATACAGAAATTTACAGATTGTAACTTGTTCATATAGACCCTGCTTTGAAGTACAGACCTGTACTGGTTTACCTGAGCTTTTTTTCCTTCCTTCCTTGATAGCATTCTTTGATTAGCTGCTAATTACTTCTCCCAGATTAAGTCTCTGAATAAGAAATGGTTAAATGATTAGGATACTATAAATTGCTGCTACTACCCATCATTGTCCTTTTCATTCATTTCATTGCATTCCTGTGTTTGGGGCCATATATACATGGCATTAATGGACAGATAAAAGACTCTGATAAGATAAGATAAGATAAGATAAGATAAGATAAGATAAGATAAGATAAGATAAGATATATAGATTGTTTGTTACAGAGCCAGTTAGACTCAGGTGCTTCTGTGAGTTTATCCATAAGGCTAAGAGTGTGAAAAGTTGGCTCCAAACTCCCAGCCATTATTACGCAAAACCTTTATTTCCTGCAGATATGATCCCTGTAGAAAAAGCCAATCAATATTGATTCTACCTAAATTTCTATCTGATGTCATCCCAGGTAATCAGTAAATATTCAGGAAGAGTAAGCCAATACTGAATCACTTCACATCTGTGAACATTCAGCATAATACATTGAAAGAGACCATTGGAGTGCTGCACATCCTTGCCTTTCTAAAGAACAGATATTTCTATAGGTCACTGTGAAAAAGATCTAGAGATTAAAGTGCTCGAGCCTTTTTTCCAAGTTTGCAAAAGACTTTTATTAACTTGGAGCAGCAGTAAGCTTTATTTACTGTATATATTTGCCAGTTCAAGGCTAGTTAAATGTAATGATATTACAATGCCACAAAACAAATCTGTTTTATCATATTTTCTGCATTATTCTAATCTTCTCTGTAAGAATGGAATTGCATGTCTTTTTGCTTGACAGCAAAGACAAACATCAAGCTGTCCAGAAGATAGAGTGCCATTTTATTCCTCTTGAAATTCTTGATGGGATGGGCGAAACATCAGCAAACACTCAGGAAAAAACCTCCTGACCCTCCAATTATTCTTGCTGGCATCTTTAGATACTTTTTTATAATAATTTTCTTTTCAAGAAGTATAGAGTCCCTTGTGCGAGAACAAAAAAACAAAAACAAAAACAAGCAAAACACAACCTCAAACTTTATTTAATTGGTATTTTAGCAGAACCTGAATTTTACAGTAATCCTAATTTAAATTAAATTGGTGCTTAGAATGTTAAGTTTTCCCCACTAGAATCCTTGAAATTCAAGTAAAGCATACTATACTAGAATCATTATGTTAAAATGACTATTTATGATTCGTTTAAATCAAATGGCTTGAACCAGCTTTATTCCCAGGCTCACATTAAATAGCTTGCACACTGCCACTGTGTAGTTGTGGCAACCAACACATTTTAGAATGTTCCTTATGTGTACAAATCATATTGCCATGTTATCCAACAAGAAAAACTATTAAAGCCTCCAATTCAAATATGCGTTTTTGAATCTATTGAATTAACAGAGTTAGATTAAAATATAAATGCAATTGTTAAGTAATATTTTATTTTCAAAACCCTCTTGCTGTGTTTGACCAAGAGAATTGATATATTGTCCTCAATAGGGTAAATAGCCACTGTGATTACTTATTTAATTATCAGGGCAATCTTTCTCCTTTCAAAGAAAGCGGTAAGTTACTATTTAAGAAAAGAAGTCCATTGCTGTTTCTCCAAACACAGTGCCACATCCAGAAGATGAGCCTGTCCTGTCTGTTTCTCTGTAAAATCATGATCCTTATACTCTGTACGTACAGTAACTTATGGCAAGAACAGCATATTAAACCAACCTCTCCCCTGTGTCTCTGCCCCTGTTAGAAAGGAGGCCGTCAGGCTTCCTGCCACCTACTAACACCGAGCTGTACCCCATGCATTCTTTGGAGTTCATGGTTGAGTATCTTGATAACAAGATAAAAATATTGCACGGTGTTAAAAACATCAGAGATCAGTTTAAACAGATGGAAAGTATAGTGTTTATTCACATTCCCAGGCACAAAACTGAGTATGTTCACTACACGGTTTGGGTGCTTAATAAGCCCAAGTCCCAGTGAATTGGTTCTTGACAGTTATGAATGGTAGACTAGCTGCATTAAAGCAATGAGGGAGCTAACAGCAGGTTTGAAACTGGGTTTGAATAAATCATCAACCAAACATATAACGGCACTGTAACAGTAGGCCAAAACCTCTACAGCCATGTGATGCCTAGTTGCCAGGAGACCATGGATCTCGGGCACTCTGAAAATATTGAAATAATTTTAGCTGTCTCAAATTTGTGGAATCTTTGGAAAAATCTAATATATTTAAATTTATTAAAATATAACTACTTTGTCAAGGTGTGTCTAAAGCTTTTAGACAAAATATGGCTTTTTAGCTAAAACAGTTTCTTATGCACATTGATCTGTTTTCTGCTGTATGATTAATAACGAATTTTAAAAGAATATTTGCAAAAGTGATGTAGCATTTAAAATCCTGACTAATTTAGTGCCTCTGATGAACACATGCGAAATTATTGTTGTACTCTTAGGTGTCCATCCTGACACCCCTTTACTTACATGGATAACTTTATACTTTCCAGTAGTCCAGTGGAGATCAAATGCACTGCTTTCATGTTTGAATTTAATCACATTAATGAGCCTTTAAAAGCTAAGATCTCATACTCAGTTTGCAATTAGCTTTCCTGCAAAAAAAATATTGTTTGATTATGTCAGTGGAAGAAGCATTACATCAAATCTGGTCTTTTTTGCCTCCTTTTTTCAGAAGGAGTTTTGCCGGTTGTATGTGCTACCCAGAGCACATACTGTGCTATCCAGAGCTGCAGTGTATAAGTGAAGGCCTGCCTGAATTGTTGAGCTTAATTGAATCGAATTATATGGATAGATGCTTATTTGTCTGACGTGTTGTACCAGAGAGGAAAGAGTCAGGATGACTCCCATAGACTGCTCATCTAGCCACCAGCCATCTTCTGAAAAAGCAGCAACGTGAGCTGCACAACTTGAGACAAGTGTGGGAGACCTTAGAGACTGTTCAGAACAGCCAAAAGATGGAGCTTTCTTTTTTTGATTTCTAGTTCTGCCACAGATTTTCTTTTGTATGACATTGGGCAGTCGCTTAATTTTCCTGGTAGTAAGGAAGCCTTTCTTACAAGAGTCAGAAGAAAGAATTATTTGCCAATTGTAAGGCTATTATATTTTGTGATTGCAAGTACACAACTAGCTGCTAACTTACACTAAAAGAAATAACAGGGAAAAAATCTTATGGTTGTTAAATTCATGGCATTTAAATTCTGTCTTAAGTGGATACAATGAATACACCAATTATTTTTGTAATCTGAATTAATACAGGCTTAGAGATCTCTTTCAACACTATGTTTTTGCAAGGATTAATCAATGGAGAATTTCTTTTTTAGTAGAATTCCCTTTCTTTAAGACAGCAACATCATAAAATAGGTACTAGGCAAAGCTTGGAAGAGAGAAATAGAGTGAGTGAAACTAAGGGCATGTGAAGAACAGTCACTATCCAGCAATAGCAGCAAAACAGTTTCAATTTTCTGGATTATTAATTCAAATTCACACGCACATGCCAGTTAAAATTAAAGGCCTTTTTTTACTGCTCTAGTTTAAATTAAAGATTATATTCTGCTCCAGAAGTCTGAATTAAATAGCTTATTTTGCACACCAAGCTCTCATTTTAAAGCTAATAAAGAAAAGACATAGCATGTACGTGCAAGCTCAAGACAGGAAGGGTCTAAATTACTACACCTGTTTCACTTGGGAGCTACTTTATTAGTGTTAACAAAACTTGGCTTTCAATTTGGCAGTCAGAAGCACATTTAGAACAAGCATTTCTTTGTTTTGACAGAAAGGCTGTGGTAAATGAATGACGTTTGAGCGAGGTGTGAAATGTGAAGGTACAAAATTAACTGGTAAGATAATTACTGTTCTAATTCTGCATAAACAAGCGTTTTGAAAATCATTAATAGTTCAGGGAAATAATGTTAGTGATTAAATAAGGTGGTTTGCATCACTGAGCACAACTAAGCTGCTTTAATTACATTTGAAAGCAAGGGAAAGCAGCTAATTAAAATTAGCACAGGGTTCCTGAATGACCAGCATTGCATTGTTGCCCTAACCTGTTTAATTGCTTGTTTATTAATAATATGTCTTTATTTTCCCCTCTTCTGCATTTAACAAAATTATTAAAGAAGCTAGAATGTGTAAAGAGAATCTGACTACGTATACTTCTCAGAATATGCAATGCAGATATAACCCAGGGAATTACTTACAAGGCAAGCCAACATCATTCAAAAGTCATAACTTTTCTTCATATTAATAATGTTTTCTTCCTGAGTCACATTCATATGTCAATCACGTCCACGGACAAGAAAAATGGTCTTTGGCACGATTGCCGAATTGCAGCATTTTGGAGCTGCTTTATTTTTAAAACCTCTTGAATACTAAATTGTTAGCTAAAATATAGGTAATAAATCTAAGAGTAATCAATAATAAATCATGGAAACATAAGCAAAAATATAATCCAAATTAGAAGAAAGCTTTATACTCTCTCAGTCTTTTTTTTGCAAAACTTGTGCTAAATTTACCATTTGCAATAGGTATGTCTGTTCTCAGAAAAGATAAAACTCAGTATTCCAAGGTTTCCAGCATACTTGTCCTTCAGCTGAGAAGTATCTGTATCTGACATCTGACTTATCTTCCTAGTCCCTCATAAGCTGTTTTAAGTTTCATGTTATTAGCATAAAACTACAGGAAATAGTTGGGAGGGCTGTTAATCTATACACTTTAAACAAATATGTGGTATAATACAATGAAGACAACTAAAAATAGAGTAAAATGCTAATATATTTTTTTTATATTTAGGTATAATCAACTCAAGTTAAAGCAGACATGATGTTTTCCACATTGATTTAGTATTTATACTGTACCTCTGATGTGAAAGGCTCAGATGCATAATAATTTACATACATATACATTTTAAACAGTAAAAATTCATAAAAATGTGAAGTTCTATATGGAAGGGTAGCAGATCTCTAAGAAAGCCGTTTAAATCATGGGAATTATGCTTATGGAACTGATAAGCAATTAAAATAAGAAGTTAATTTTAACTTCATGAATAGTAGAGAATATTCAGCAGACATTACATACATTATTTTATAGGTGCATGTTTTTGTGAAGAAAGGGGAGGATTCTGCTCTGTGTTATAGGCTGGTGAAGAAAGATCCAAATCGCAGATTTCAATGGAAATTTTGTGCTTCATATCTACGCACAGTATCTGATCAGCATTTTGAACCACAGTGTTTCGCTAGAAATAACTGAAGGCTGTAAGGAGTTATTATTGCACTGTTCAAATGATTACTGTATTTGACATCCAAAGCAGAGTTACCAATAACTTACATAAATAGTGGAAGTCCTCAAGCACTTATTTTTTTTCCCTAACTTTTTAAAGAAAAACGACTAAACAAAAAAAGTTGAGAGAGGTAGAAAGAAAAGAAAAAAAGAAGAGGGGGGGCAGGGGGACGGGAGGACGAACAGACCCATGAGATTAATCGAATGACCTAGTTAAGTCTTACAAAGAATTTTTAGCAGCATCTCATTGCCATAACAACAATCTTGCATCATCAAAGGGATACATGACAACTTTTTTAGCAATCAATGTGGTGTATAATTAATGATGGCATTTCTTTGTGCTCTGGCAATGGATAAATAAAAGTTTGGTATTGTTTTCTAATTGCAAGGTTCCTTGGCCTCCTGTTAGGTCATGGTCATTGTAATTATGACTAAAACCTTTCATTAACCTTTCTATAATCTATTTCCTTAAGTTAATATCTGTAAAATTGCAAAAGCCACAAAACCCCCACTATCTGAAGGACAGACGAGCGAAACTATCAGACACTGTTCCTGTAAGTGATATAAATTATTTCTATTCCTAGGCCTATTCCTATTCCCACTCTTATTCATGTAGTGTTCTGGTAGATGTTTTCTGGTAGATTTAAGTTGCAATAGTTTAAGGTATTGCAAGTACCAAAATATCCACCCCGCCCCTCTTCTGAAGGCCCCTGCTCCAGTGTTGGGATATATCCTCTCCCAGCTGTGTCGTCCATAGCCTGCAGCGTTTTTAGTCTCATAAGGAGTGTGGGCCTGCATTTATATGCAGGAGCATATTACACCACATCTCTGCTGCGAGGAGGTAACGTCACATGGCTGGTGGTAATAACATCCTGAGCTTTGCACCTACATCTGCCAGAACCTTACTGTAGTTTACCGGTCTCCACCCAAAACATGACTTACCCATCCTCTGCTAATAGGAACACATTTGTGCTTTGACACATTGTGCTTTTATCTTAGTTTTCTGAATATTGATATGACATGTAAATAATACTGCTAAGAGAAATTTTTAAGATGGATCTTGAGTCAAATTGTGGAAGTTGTTTTTTATTTCATATGTCTTTTTATTTTAGCTTCAGGTTAACCTGAAGAAGTTACCTGCTTTGGGGTGTTTCTGTTACTAAAATACCTAAATGTGCCAAAATCTTTTAATTGTTTAACCCTGAAATAGCCTGGAATTAAGTGCTCTTAACCCTATTGTAAAGGGATAATCTCACTCACTCACCCAAAGGACACAGAAAACTTTGAATTGAACTAGGCAGGGTCTTTTACATCCCGATCTAATGCTGTTATTGCTGGCCGATATTGTTTTTCTCCCTCTGCAAGCCTGGGCTTCTTTGTTTCCTTTTATCCTCAGTAAAGACATCAGAGCATACTACAGAAAAAAGTGGGCTCTTTGTAGGATAATTTATTCCTCTGACATGTGCTAGCACTATAAATATTTTTGCAATTGAATTTTATTGATATGCAGAAAGGGCCAATCCTAAAATGTGATGAGACCCTGCAGGAGGTTCAACTACTCAGATGTTTGCTTACAACTTAATAGAGTCAGAGAAATAAATACTTGAAGCAAAAAGATGTGACTGACTCTGATGTAGTGCCAGACTTGCTTTTGGCATTTAGTGAGGTAAGCAAAGTACTTCCAGCAGATATTGGAGACTTCTATATGATACAACACATCTGCTAGGTGCTTGTAGCCTCCTGTTTTGTGGTAGAACTGAGAATTTACAAGGGAATAGGGATTTGATTGTACTTTCTGTATTTATAATGCCATTTTACAATATCAGAATTAAAAAATACATAAATAGCTCTATATTTAGAAACAATTAAAAATACTAATTTGTGTGGTATCTAAAATATGCTGCCTTTATTTAGCATTAATGAAGAACATGATCATCTTGTAGAACATCCTAATAGGGAAGTCACAACAACTTCTTAGTAGAGAGTGTTAGCAGTGAGTATGATCTGATTAACTGTGGCATTTCACTGTGTTATGGCAGTTGTGTTGAAGGAATGTGTTGAGGGAGTTTAATTGTTAAAGCTTGCCCATTTGCTTCATCGTGGTCACTGCAATCATGACTGAAACCTTTCATTAACCTTTCTCTATTTAATTCAATCTTTTGAGCTAATAGCATTAGAACATGAGAGCTACAAAATGTGTACCATTTTACACGGAGAAGTGCCTCACCCCCCTGCTCTCTGTGGTTGGGAAAAAAGGTACAGTACTTACTGGCTTGTTAATAGCATGTTTTAAGGGCATGATGTAGAGCACGCTGGAGAGCTAAACTTGCAATGTAAGACAGTCCTGGTTTTCTTCCCCCTTTTGCAACATAGATAAGCACTGACAAGCTGAGTGAGTTTTGTGCTGATGGAAGTTACAGAATTGGTGAGGCACTGGGCCAGAAATACTAAGGGTACCTGGGAGTTGAAATGAAGACTAGTTGGAGCACACAGCGTCACAGAGAAGGAGAACCTAGTGCTCATGGGGTAAGCAAGTAACTGTATCATCCTAACACCAACGAATGATGCAAAACACCCGACAAAGGCAGGCTCTTTGTAGCCAGTCTGCAACCTGCACAGAAGCAGGTTCTGCTACGAGCAGTCTTACTGACTTCAGAGCAAGGAGAGATTAGCAAAATCCCAATTACTGTTGGAAGGCTAGCAGGTTTTGGAGAAAAGAGAGCTCAAGTAAACAAACATGCTCCTTGTATCTACCAGTTTAGACTGGATAAATGTCAGTAGCATTAGTGCCATCCCATGAAGTCTTCATTGCTCCTTATGGTAAAAACCTTTCTAGGTCATATAGCTGATACCTGAGTGCACCTGTCATGGAGCAAAGTATGAGCATCAATAATCTACCGCTGGTCAATTTTTGCTGGTATCCTTAATGCTCCTAACCCAGATTAGAGGTCTTGCAAAGAAGCAGTGATCATTATGCAGTAGAAGATTCATTTGTTTCCAAAAAAAAAAGAAGCAAACATCCAGGCTTATATATTTTGTAGTCTTCAGCAGTTTTGCCATATGCTGCCAAAGATTTATATCTGGAATATAATGAACAGAGAACAAGGGAAGTCCATGTTCCTTTCTGTAGGTTCACAGTGGACTACTTCTATTCACTTCAGAGTATATTCACTTGAGAAAGAGTCACCTAACAAGGCAAGATGTTTTGTCCCGGTCGCTCTTAACTATTAATTATGCTGCATAAAGTTGTGATGAGTTGAGTAGGCTCAAATAGCGGTAGTATATGGTATATTCTGAAACAATGCAGCATCTGTATTTGAAATAAATATGATCTACTTCTGATCTAGAGACAAAAAGTACATAAATGGAATAGCTGAATATAATCCAGTTTAAGTATGGTGGATGTGCCAATGATATATTAAAGACAAGAATCTGGAAGTCTTTGGAAATGGTGGCCGATTAATATGAAGCATATAGGTATATGCTTGATGCTTCACATCATGAGTAAATTGTGTTCAAATGCCGAGGTTAAAATGTAACCCTTTCTAACAGCCAGCTTTCCTAAAGCTGCCCCTGCTTCTCACAGATATAGATAGGGCCATATCAATCTGTGGTTTTGGAACTGTAGAAATAGCAGATAATCATGGGCATCCAGTACTAGAAAGAACAGCCTGTGTTCTAGGCAGAGCAAGTGAGTATGAATCACTTGGGGAAGGCTGCTTCATAATTTGGCAACCAAATCAAAGCATAGGTCTTCCCAGGCTAAGACCTAATGACATTAAAAAAAAAAATAAATCTCATCCTCTGACTCATGATCCTAATTAATTCCTGTTGCACCTTGAGCAAAATAAGCTGGTGATGAAAAGTCATATCCTCATTTCAAGTAGGTCTTGTGAAACTGTTTGTCATATGTAGCCATAACAAGTTCATGCCTTGCAATTTTCACAACATAAGGTTGTGAGATGCACATCAGACCTCAGCATCTAACAAGACAGGTTTCCTTACAATGAAGTGGAGAGACTCTAATGAAACAAACATGAATGGCTTTTGAGACTTTGACACTCATAACTTTCTCTCATATGAATATTAGGGGGAAATGGAAGAACTCTGATTGATTCTACTGGGTCAGGATTTTATTCATAGAGAAAAGAATTAAAACCCCCAAACATTATGAAATCTGGTACAGCCATAACAACTGTGTCCTGTTGTTACCATGACTGTGCCTTACAGGAGTTATCTGGACAAGATAAGAACTTAATGTAGACATCTGATAAAATCAGAGGAATGTCACTGAATTTGGAAAGCCAAATAAAAAAATGTCCAATCTAAACAAATTAAAGACAAAGTGAGGATAGTACTTCGAGTGCCAGCCGGAAGAAAAGAGCAAGCCATCATGCATTGTAAATCAATCAAAATGAACAAGTTCATCTTCTAGAAGGCATAACAGTTGCCAATAAAATATTTGTATAAATGACTGGAGAAAAGCTAGTGCTGTAATAACTAACATCAGTAGAACCACTTGGATATAAAGATTGAAAGAATGAGAGAAGTATCATCCCAGCACAACAAATGGTAGGCCTGAATGAGAAAAAAATACATGAACATTTTTGGTGAGTTCTCATTTAATGGGTTGAGTACACATTAAGTACAGAAACAGCAAGGACATGTAGACTGATTTGCTTACCAGAGCCCACTAGATAATTTCCGCATTGAAATCTGAGTAACTCTTTTTGTGTTTTAGATGTTGACAGTGTGTGACTGAGTGGTGCTTTTTAATCACTATTTTCTCTCTAGTGTAATTATTAGAGATCGCTCTCTAAGTTGTTTTAATTAACATCTCATATGTTAAATAATGCTGTTTGTGATGGTCAATTTATGTTGCTATCTGCTTACCAATAAATGTATTTAGACTACTAGTCCATCTTAGAAGCCAATGAAAAAGAAAATATTTTTTAGCATCACACCCTATCAGCCCTTCTAGATTTTCTGCTTGTTTCTGTAATGGTAGCACAAACAGCAAAGTATTGTTTTTTGGTAGAGCTGTAATGGCATGAGTTGGACTTGTCTGTTCTGAAATCACCTGGCTTTGGGGCTTTATGTAGGACCTTTAACATTGTTATTTGTGTTTAATTTTACATAGCTTGAAATGTTACCTTGCCCTAAGCTGTAGAAGACACTTCTATCCTTTCCAGTAGCCACTTTTTAGCACCCTGTCCTTGACTTCATAATCCTCAAATACCAAGCTTGGAAATCTGCTTCTGGCAGAACAAGATCTCTTCATCTTTGGGGTCATGTTCCAGGCTTTTGTTCAGTCACAAGTTCAGTTTGGATTTGTCTTCAGTATGTCTACTTGAATATTCAAAAAGTCATCAGCTAGTCTAATTTGTTTTTTTTAAAGTCATGTAAAAGACTGATTTGCTTTGACAGGTGGATCAGAAACAGAATTGGAGCTATTTTATCTGGACCTAATTAAACAGCCTTCATTACTGGCAGGTATGTGTTTGTGATGACTAGAAATTAGCTTGATTGGAATTAAAACTCAAAATATAAGGCATTGAATTGACTTGTTTTTTTAAAAATATGGTTTAAAAATATATTTGTGAAGTATGTTTTTAAATGTGGCAAGCGCATGTCTAAATTTTAACTATCTCATCATGTCCAATTCCACTTTGTATTTTATGTTAATGGCACTTGTCACAGATATTCATGAGGATATTGCCAACACTTATAAAATGGCACCACACTAGTTTAGAACTACGAGACTTTAATAAAACATTAGCGACAATCCTTTTTTCTTCTTGCAGGCACAGAATTTTTGCAGTATTTTGTGTGGTATTTGGGGTGAATTTCAGTCATGCAGATGAGGCCAGCATGAGGCAGTTGTAACGCTTATGCCCTCGAAGAGGGTTTTAGTGGGTCTTAAAGTAATGCATGTATGCTGGTCCTCCTTTACCTTCACAGAGCCCAGTTATTTCCAACTGGTAAAATAAACTCTAAGGGAACATTTCTCTCGCTGCCCATTGCAACTCCAGCCTGTGGAATAGATGTCACACCTCCACAATGTCACTTGAATGGGATGCTAAAGCATTAAATCCTATGATATGTTCTGTCTGTCCTATTTGCTTTCTCCTGTGCTGAAACTAGGCATAACTTTTTAGTAAAGTCTTCCAGTGACCCTGCCTGTTCACGAAGTCCAAACACGCTGCCTGAGGGTTTCAACACCTACCTGAAAAAAACAGAGTGTACACATACAGATCCATACTATCGAGATATGCACTTGAGTGCATATTGCACTGTTAAGCACTTTGTATTATAGTTTTCTATGGCTGCTCTGAGCTATGGAGAGTTTAGGGCAAGGCATCTTTGAAGAGATTTTTTTAGAGCAATTGAAACATTGATCTGAGTGGGTACTAAACAGCTGTTTCAACAGCTTTGAATATGGATATGATGTAGCTGTGAAGAGGAGAGTATCCTGTGGAGAGGAGAGAAGAGTATCATGGTGCACTAGCCAACAAAAGAAATACAGCTTTCTTTAAATAAAAAATAATAGTGGAGTAATGTTATGTATGCCAAATGGAAATGTTGTGTGTTTACCTCAGTTTCATGGACCTAAAATGCTGCAAAGGGTATTAGAAGTGCAAATTATATTTCTGAGATAATAGATGTGAAAAATCCTGTAGTAGAAAGGCAGCTCCTTGGGACAGGGTATCTGAGGAAGTTCAAGCTATTTTGGTTATTGTCAACACTAATATGGGTATAGAATATTCTCCCTTTCAGACACAGATGGTGGCAGACCAGTAGGACTGTGTTTTGCTAATTACACTCTTTAAACTATGTCATGCAGGGGAATGCAGCACTCATGCCAGTTACATGAACACGAAATATAATTTGTTTTTCTGAAGCACAAAAATACATATATGTAGATCCTTAGGTTCTCTTTAGCTAAGGAGAGGCATTAAACATTATGATAAAATCAAAGACTAATTCTATGAATATATAGTGCAATTCTGCTGGACAAAAATTAAGTCCATTTTACCAGTTTAGGATGTAAGTGTTATCAATTTAACAAAGCACATTACCAAGTGAACAAAGCCTTAAACTTTGAATTTCCAAAATATGTCTGATTAACAGTCCCAGGATGAGAATACATCATAATGCAATAGATTACATTTTAAATCAAACATGAAAACAACCAAAACATAGCAATAAATGTCGTCCTGCTTGCTCAGTCAATGACTACACTGTCAGGACAGACCCCAAAGACTTTCTGCTGTGTTTCCTGCCTCTTCCTAAGGAAAGTTTCTTGTCTGAGATGAGTGTACATGTTAGTCAATCCAAAACTGTCAGGTAGGTCCTACTAATACAATGATTTTTCTTCATAACTTTTTACGCATGTTTATCTTGGTTTCATGGACCTAAAATGATGCAAAATATGCTAAAAGTCCGAATGATATTTCTTATGCAAGGTCTTTATAGGGCTATCTGTAGAGCGATGTATAAACTGCAAACCATATCCCCTCAGAGAACATTCAGACTGGGTAACTCCAGCAACTGCCATCAGTAGCAATTATCTGTGGATAAAATATCACTTCAGAGCATGTTTCTGTAAGCAAATTAGAAATGCCAAGGCTAAAGCATTATCAGAAATGCAAAAGGAGTCGGCAAGTGGTCCTGAAATGTGCTGATCTAGGCAAGAGCCTCAGATTTTGTTTTTGTCTCTATTGCTGGATGATCTAGGGAATTTGTGTCATCTGTGTGGTTCCATTCCCTATTGATATAAAGGGAGTGATGCCTGCTTGCTTTTGTAATTTGCTTTGAGGTCTGTATGCACTAAGTATCATCATTTTCACATACTGGTGTTAAGAAGCAGCACTGCCTGCTCTGGAATGCACATCCTTTCACCTAACATTTTGCTAGGTTGGCTTACAAGCCTTGTCTTTGTGCAGCCACAAACATCTGCTTGCAAAACGCCTAAGCATTGATTGTATTCTCTTACACATTGGCAGTGCCTGTGAATCTTATTCAGTAACGACTTGTGCACTAGTTAACAGGGAATTCATTTAGAAAGGGAAGTGAAACCAGCGAAGAGTGCACTTATCATTAGTTCCATCCCTCAGATATTTCTTTACCCATATGTATCTGGCTAACTGTACCAGGCTACGATCAATGTGCAGAGCATCGAAACAGACAAAACCATCTGAAAAAGCAACTTGTGCCTCTTTAAGAAAAAGAGAAAACTTTTCCAATTGATTTAGTGCTTCATAAATTAGCCTAGGGACAGCTTTAAATTGTGCTCTTATTATGCATACAGGATTCTACTCATCTAATAATTTTGCTATTCAATAAAAAAAAAAAAAAGTTTTGAGTAGCAACCAAACATGCCATAAGAATACACTATCCACATTCTACAAAGAGTGAAAATGTAAATGAATGGATTGAAAATGTCCCAAATATGATTTCTCTCGTGTTGACTTCCCAATTTAATTTTTCATGGGGAAAAAGATGTACTGGGAAATAGAACGCATGATCTACAAGTAGGAGTTTAGGAAGTCATTATATACCTATTAGTTATGTGCATTTATTAAATCTGTCTGGTAAAATTAAGGAAGCTAAAATTTTGCATATTTCTTTCTATCTAGTGCATGTAGTGTATCTTGTATTCCAGTCAGCATTTAAGATAAGCTAATTAGTTGACCATACCAGAGAACAGAAGCCTTGAACTGGGAAGGATATAGCCACTGAAGAAACTTCCCTGAGATTCTGTAGTTGTGGTCCCTGGGTGAGTTTGGGATACTATACATTTTTGTTTAAAGATCAAAGTCTTTTATGACTATCTTTCAAAAACTGTAGGAAATATGAACAACTACTTCCTCAGCATTTGCATTCAAGCTTTAGGAAATCCTTCAGACTGAACTGGAAACGGGCACTCAATCTGTAGTTATGGTGTTTGGCCAGTGCGTAGTCCTAAGAGCCTTTACTATGGCCATAAGACCAGTTATTCATCCCCTAAGGCCCATGGTGGTGAGAATATTTATTTACTTAGATACTATCTTAATCAAAGCAAAGCCAGAAGAGCTCCTTAACCTGCTTATCTTGGCCTTTTAATAAGTACCCAAAACCCTCTTACAGTAACCAGTTCTCCCAGGTTAGACTTACTGATGTTCATGGGAGATGACAGGATTTGCATCTTAAATTTTTACTGGCCAAAAAAGGAATACAAATCAGTAATAGATGGGATTGGGAAGTTCTGCTAATACTGTTGTGTGCTTTCAGTGTGTCTGCTTTCTATTATAGTAGCATCTAAATGGGATTAATGAGCATAAGGCAAGGGAAAGCAATGGACAAGTAAACATTTGCTTGTCACAGGCCACTTTGTTCATTCTGGCATGGTGGAATGAAAACTCAGTACAGATAGAACTAAATTTTCTTTTAGAAGGATGCTCAAAGATCCTAGGTATGGATGCCTCAGTCTTGCCTTGGTCATACGTCTAAAGATTTGGTAAAAGGGCTTTCTGGGGAGCATAAATGCAAATGACTCATAGTCTGGAAAGAAAGAATTGGTGAGGTTACAAACAATACAGCACCGGATCTGTCACATGCTGCCACTCCAGGCCTCTGTCACTCCAGGCTAGAAAGAACCAAATGAAAGTGGCCATGATAGTAGAGGCTAATGTCATTACAGCATGGAGCTATTGACAAAGCTGGAAACATTCCCCAAATGTTTCACATATTCTAATGGGAATAAAATGTTTATAGTCTTTCTGGCATGTGTTATCAGCAGCAACAACAATCAGATTCAAAACCTGAAAGATTCCTCTGAAAATTAGCAAACTCAGCAATATGAGCCTCCTCTAAGTAAACTAGTTAATAAAATGCTCTTACTGACCGCCCTTACTGGGCAATAGTTGCATTCCTCGAAGCGCTGACTAAGCACAGGACAAAGAACACACAATTCTGTAAAAGAATCTTTGAAAGAAGGAAACTAGTTTTGGCAATCGCAGCCTTCATTTATATGAATAGTAGGTTTAAAACCTTATAGCCCCAGAATTGCATTCTTTGATCTTTTGCACTTTTTCTTAAGTTTCCTCTGTAGAAAGAGAAGGTGGCAAATGGTGGACAAATTATTGTTGATATCCTGTTCCCTTCCCTTCCCTTCCCTTCCCTTCCCTTCCCTTACCTTACCTTACCTTCCCTTCCCTTCCCTTCCCTTCCCTCCCCTTCCCTGTATTTCTTGTGTAGTCCATCTATGATTGATTAAGTCAGAAAGTTTACAAGTGAAGTTTCAACCCAGTCTTGTAGGTTTTATGACTTGTGAAGGAAAGCGTTCCCTGTCCTTTCCACCTACCTTCCTCAAGCTTCAGTGGGTCTCTGGGGTGCCACTACCTTTGGTTGGGATGGCTAGTCTAGTTACACAGCTGATAGCCTTGCTTTTGCTGTGCAGAGTATGTCTTGCTGTTGTTGCTGCTCTTCTGTGTTTCCCTCATGATGGTGCATGTGTTTTCTAAAGATACGGCCTCACTGTGTTAGTGATTTCGGCAAGCGTTTGCTGGGGGACATACTTTTTTCTGCTGCCCGTACTGCTTTGTTCTTATGGCCCCAGTAAATGGCTGCTGCGTGGGCATGGTCAGAATGACAGAGGGGAAACTTTGTGAGCAATAATGAATAACTGGGTTTCTTAGGGGTTGTTCTGGCCACCTGCCTATAGACATCCTCCCTCTTTCTTTGTCCCAAAGGATGTTTAAGAAGTTTAAATAGAGTAGAACAGCCTTAATGAGCAATACTGAGAAAGGCTTGCCACTGAGGATCTTATACTGCCTGGGAGGAGGGAAACCTAAATTCAGTCATTGCTCCAAATCAGACAGGGGAATGGACAGTGTGTCCTTTGTCTTACAGCAACCCCTAGATTTACTAGGCTGAATGGCAGCAACATGGAACCTCCAGCTTGCTGTGTTCTGTGTGGGATTGGCATTGCTCCACAGACAGCTATCTGGTGAACTCTATTCAGGTGATGGATAGATGTCTAACATTTGAAGGCTGTCAGGTTTAGGTGTGGATCAGTCACCAAGCTGCTTCACATGGTCGCATTTAAATAGTTTCCAGCCTTGCTACTGGTAGAAATTCAGGAGCTTTTGTGAAGGTATTGCAAAAAACCAGTGATTTTTAAGAATCCAAATGGCACTTAGAGAATTGATTTAAGAATCTAAATCACTTCTACCCTCAAAGTGTGAATCCAGTAAAGAATTAAGAACTTCCTGTTCTTACCTGATGTCTACCTGGCAGTCTGAAAACACTGAAATGCTTCTCAAGAGGTCTCATCAGTAAGAGATGCAGCATTCTAAGGAATAAAAATTTCCAGCTTCTACCCATTTTCATAAGGTCTAAGGCTGGACATGAAACATAGGCCAAAGGATTTCTATTAATTAATTCCTTCTTCAAGTCCTATAGCTGTGGTAAAGCTAGAAAAAGTATTTTAGGATGACATCCAAACTATAGTCTTCCTTTGCTCTAAATGATCAGTACTGTGATACTCAGTTACCAGAGGGACAGTATATGTATAGTAAAGGATTCTGATAATATACATTCTCTCTGAAAATTAAGGATTTTAATGAAAATCCAGTTAGCTGTATGCATTAGGCTTACAGTGATATTTTTAGCATGTGACATAAAATTCAAAGATGTTAGGGAGTGTTTTCTGAAGATAATTGGCTATTTAGCAAAGGAAGTTAGGAGAAGGTCTCCTGCCATCGTTCAGACACATGACTCATCGCTGGCATCCATTTTCCCTGGAGTAACAGGAATATTAGCTCTGTTTGCTGCAGTTCATGGAGCTAGTTCCGAGAGACTACAAAACTTTTCATGTGATGGTTTGAAAGTCTGCCTGTGCAGACATAACGTTACTAAACTAAAAAGTACCCTCTTTCTTTCTATTTGGTGCAGGTATAGCCCCAGATTTCCTTTCCTGTAATACATCCAATCAAAATAATGGCACTGAATGATGAACAAGTCCACCTCCACCACCACATACAATTAATTTGCATCCCAAATACCTGACTAAGTCTTTGCAGGTAATTGGTAGGTGTGTAATCTGCCTATTAATTTCTTCATTTCTAGCCAGTCTCTAGTTAATAATCAATAGTCCTCTTTTCTAATGAAGAAATGGCCTTGACATCATGGCCTTTGTGCAGTGTTAAAATAACATTGATCGTTATCATTATCATATGTCCTTGATATACTGTATAAGGGCAAGGATATCAAGGGTATCAGTCTTACAGTACAGGAATACTTGGATAAATACAGCTTGGGCAAATAATTGTGATTGTCCGAAGAAGTATACACAGTTTTCTGGGCAAAGATGTATGGGAGAGAATTAATAAAGAGAATTAATAAAGTGTTGTATCTCCAGATCTAAATAGAAGGCAATCAAAGATATATGAAAGATGTACAAAGACACATGAAAGCACTCCATATCATAGAGTCAAGCTGGAGATGGGGTATGTTTCTCACCATTGTACTGCACATCTCCGAACAAAAGATCTTTCTCACCCTGTAGTTGGATACTCCCACTGGTCGTTTCTCCTTTCTGAGATTAGGGTGAACCCTTACCAGTTTTAGTGAAGGAGGAAGTCTGTGGATGACACATCAACTATAGTAACTCAGTTTTCTTTTTTTTATTTTACTTTTTTCTGTAAGTCTCTTCCCACTATTAGTAGAGCTTCAAAACTTTTATCTATTGCAGGAGCTTCTTTTTTCCTGAGAGAAATCAAAATATTAATTGAGTCCTCTTGGACTCTTTAACTAGAACTTGAGGACCATTTTTCATCAATTACATACTAAAGACCAGAGCATGGTCTATATTTGGATCTTTTGACTAAGGTACAATGTCTAATTTCAAAAAGAATGGTACTACAGATCTTATTTTACTATTCTTCCATAATAATAAGATCTTTTTCTGCTTCCAGAATTTATACTCTGCTATTAAATAAGGAAAATCTTTTGTACGGTAGGTGTAAAATTACATCACTGTCAAGCCATTATTTTAAAAAGAAAAAAATCAGGGATCTTGTGCTAATCAGAAATTAGTTACATTTAAAAGGTCTACTGCAAAATCATGGTACCTGCTGGCAAGTCTTCCAGAGCAGTCTACAGAAACCCTAGCTTTGTTTGGTGTTACAAACTTGGTAATGGTTGAAATTTTTGTGTTTTGAATGTACATTTCGAAAGGAAGGTTTCTGGAAATGACATTAAAACAAAGACTTCTAAATTTTGTTAAAATGGGTTATGGGCATTCAGGCCTTTGTTCTGGAACATAAACACAATCTCCAAGTACCATTTGTTTTGTATGTATAAATACACTTATGTTTATGAAGGAAGAGGAATTTTTTTTTTAGAATTGATAGATACGTTTATAATTACATTGCATTACATCAGCCCAGGTTATATACACCAGGAATAAGCAGAGTGTGTGTAATTCATACTAGTTCCTTCGCTGCAGTGTGCCCCGTGGACTGCACGAGGCAGCGTGGGGGAGGCGGGGGGAGACCATGGCTGCCTGGGCAGTGGGTGCCTGGCGAATGCAATGAGCTTGCACTTTTTGAGATCCCTAAGCCAAGGTATAAAATTTATGTTCAGTTGTTTATATTTGCAAAATACAACTTGCTGTTTAAAAATATTAAAGCGATTTCTATTAAGCATGCACAAGAACATCTTGTAAGTGGGCTGAGTTAGGTAACTAGAGCCGGTGTTTCTCTCCACATACCTGTGGCGCTCCCCTGTAGAAAGAGCTACAACAGCTATGCGATACGCTCCTTTACTGATTGTCGTAAAAGGGACAAGTTCTTCAATAATTGTCATTAGATTATTTTAAGACTCCCAAATATTGATAGCTTTAATATTTTATAAAAATATTTTATAAAAGTTTGGACACTTGGGAAGCTTTTAATGTTAAAGTCTAAGACAACTTGAGCCTCTTCTTTCAAACCCTATTTTGGTTTTCAAAACTGAATAAATAACAAGCCTCTTAGCACCTGATTTTGTGTCTTCTCAGTACTGTTTATAAGTAGAGAGAGAGGAGCTATTATTATCTTTATAAATACTTGGCACTGCATGGCCTTGATACGCAATTGTGTCCGTTCGAAGAATGTCTAGTGAACAAAGGAACTGGTCTCGGGGCATGAATGTTATCCTGAAGCAACTAAAGGATACAAGCCTTGTCACTTCTTGTCTCATTTTCATTAAGAAAATCATGTGGTGTAGCTTTAGGGGGGTGATGAATCGACCATGTGACTAAAGGCAGGTGGCCATCTTAAAACAGCTCTTTACTCCTAGTAAAAATACAATTAAAAGGAAGGGAGCGTGTGGGCATGTGAGTGTGTGCAGCTCCATAAAATGTTCACTCACTGGGCTGCCACGAAGTAAATATTTTCACAAATATATTATTTACTACAAGGGAAGCTTTTCCTGGAGAAGGCAGATAAATGTGCTTGCTATGGGAGCTTTATGGCCACTACAGGCCCAACTGTCATTCCTTCGGTACTTCCTGTCAGTCTGACTAAACTCTGTCATCCTTCAACCCAGTTTAAATTAACAGGTAATTTGTAAATGTCACTTCAGGTTAGGCCGCTCATTTTGTTTCTACTCTACCAATGCAAAATCTAGGACTAATTTTTCTTGTCTTCTTTTAATAGGATTTTCATTTATAAATAGAATTATGTTCTGAAAATAAATTACAGTAAGTGATGCACAGAACTGGTAGCAGCAGCACTTTCATAGAATTTCAAGCACCTACATCAGAAGAGATTAATAAAAACACTTCAAAGGCTAAATTCTATTTAAGCAGAAGACAGCTTTTGGTTAATATTTAATCTGAGTAACTGAGATCTTGGTTGAAAATATAATTTTTTAATATCTAAATTAATTTGCAAAACAAAACCATTAATTTTGCCTGAGAGCTTTCATAGTGCAAAAGTTTCAGTAATTTATTTGAAAAAAAAAAGTTAAAAATGTAATTCTATAGTAAAAGTCCCCATTTTAATATGGCATTTTGTTCTAATGCAATATATTATATTTGATCAGCAGTACTGCTTTAAGTCTATACGCTTTCAATGATTGCTAATGCATTGTATTGAATAAGGAAAAGAATCAGACTTTTCATTAGAGTTTTTAAGTTCTAGAAGAGATTACTTTTAGGTTCAGTATAACAAATAAGCATCGCCCATTTCTTTAACGGTAGTATAGAACTGAAAAAAGTACTTCCTCATTGTAATGTGGACATTCATGGTAGGAGCTAGTATAATATTTTTCACTGACATGGTTTTTGAAGTGTTGTAGTGACCATATATGCTTTGATTGTTCACCTCCTAGCAGTCTCATACCTAAGTGAGCTGGGGAAGCTGTTTGTGTAGTGAGACTCCTGTGCCTTTCTTCTGCTTTCTGGTTGTAGGAAGCATCTTCTTTTCCCTCCACCCCTTAAGGAAACGTTGCATCTTAGCAGCAGAAAGAGAGACTCAGTTCACACATGGAAGGGATTCTCAACACCTTCTTGTCCTTGAAAAAGTTTTCTAGACTCAGGCAGGGGCTTGGCTGCCCCTTATAGTAAAAGCTATTGTCTAATTCTTTCTTTTGGCTTCAGTAGTAGCCAAGCTTATCTGTGGGGAGTACAGGCCAAAATCCAGTTCTTTTTTTTCACTAACCTCTTCCCATGTTCATTTTATGCTCTTCTGCTATCATCCCATTCCCTTCTTTTCTGCACACTCTCACTGCTGTTATCTTATTTTTCCTCTAATTCTTTACTTACTTTATTTTACCTCTAATTCTTTTAAAGCATTTACCTGGATTTTTGTGACCCGTTTTATTCTTGTTGATGATGTTTCTGATTTCTTCCAGCAAGTCCTTTTTAATATTCAATCTGCACCCAGAAGTGTTCTGTAGTAGTTGCACAGATGTTTTATATGAGATAACATATAGGAGATACGTAATAGACAACATACAGTGTATGTGGAAGACAACGGTGTTCACTGGTAGTACCACAGTGAAATAGTAGCAAGAATTCTTCTCACTGACTTGGTGAGCAGAAATTCAAGAACCAGAGCAAAAGGTTTTGGGACTGGGCCACCAGTGATGAGCGATTACATTGGCTGCTGCTCTGGTAATTAACATACAAGAAATACCTACATGAACTACTGCGATATGGTATGACACAAGGTAACTAACTCTTCATTAAAAAGTTGGGTGCTTTAAGTTGGTCTCATTGGAACTACACTATAAGCCTCCACTCATACAATATCTGTATTATTTAAAATCTTGTGTCTGGATCCTAGTTAAACCTGTAAGCACATTGTAAATTTATTTAGACTTGTAAAGGTTACTTCAGATGGTTTAAAAATGGCATTTTGAGTGACATTAGCAGTGTCAGAGCCCAGTATCAATTACTGAAAGAAAATTATTGTTGTCCCTTAATTCTGACTTATTATCAGAAACATAACTTTCCTATGTAAATACTAACTGTTTTGTTTAAACATTCAAGGTCTTACTTTATTCTGAATGTTAAATTAGCATTAATATGGGAACTTGGGACTTGAAAAGAAAGCCATGGTGTATTAACTACTAACTGAAGTTCCCCCACCCTGATTCATGATAATTAGTAGGCATGCGTGTCTAGTTGGAATGTCTTTTATTTTTCTGGGCTTTAGCGGATTTTAGCTTCAACACAGCATCAGTCCAGTTTTCCACATAACTTACCTTAACATGGTTTCACAAACTGATCAACTCAGATTTTTTACATTTTCCCACTGTATAACATACAAAAGATTTTGTGGTGAAAAAGAAATAAACTTGGATCTTCTCTATATGGCTGAATGTGAATCGATATAAGGGAGTATGATGAAACTTAGGAAACTGACCTTTATGTGAACCAGCTGCTGGTGTTCATGAAATTCGAACTAAGACTCAGTTCTAGAAAGACTGTGGAAGAGCTAATATTCTGAAATGCTGACAAAAAGGAATCTACTGTGAAATAAATGCCTGTCTGCCTGTCTGGCCATCAAAATTAAAGCAGAGAAGTAGAAATTTATTGCCACCTGTCCCAGAGACAAATATGCGAGATAGATGTGCACTGCTTTCTCCTGGATGACATGTGGAGGAGCACTTATTGTCTATCAAAGTTATTGCAAAAAGAACTGCTGTGTCAGTTGCCCTAATTCTACTTAAATGCATGAAGATTCTTTCAGCAATTAACTGAGCTGTACTTTGGATGATTCTTTGAGATGTTTGTGTTGACCCTACAAAAACTCACAGAAAGCAAGGTAAGGTGTAGATTGCTCTTTTAATCAGAATGTTTTTCCCCATTTTTTGTCTCACTTTTAGTTTACTTGAGAAGGTCAAATGAGTATGTACTTGACATTTATTGCAGTGAGAAAACTCTATGGAGGCCTATCTGTGAGGCCATTGCAAAGGTCATTACTAGGACACAGCAGCTCCTGGATGTAGTTCCCAGCATTTCTAAAAGTGCACTAATGTTGAATCTTTGTTGGCTTCAATTCTCCATTTTACAGGCAGGAGATTAAGCAAAAATTCAGAAGATTATCTCTGTAATTTCACTAATTTATTTAATTACCTTTATTTATGCCTGAATTTTCCTTTTTCAAAACTGGATCACACTTTAGAAGTTGCACTTTGTTTATCAGCTCTTGACTGAGAGCTAGAGGAGTTGAAGGTGGTGTTTCTACCTACAAAGTAATATGACATTCACTATCCCAACATCTGTTTAGCTATATCTTCGTGAGAAATAGAGAGGCTCATTACATTCAGATACTTACGTTTATGCTAATGAAAGGTTGTGAAACTCGAGTTTGGGATTTTTTGATGCACAGCATTGAACAATGTGTTGTAGTGATGATTTCTACCACCTTTTGATATGACAGTCTTTTAAATATAAAATCAGTGATAATGTGGACTTCATATTATTTTGAATATGGACTTCTGTCAAGGTTTAGGTTCGATCCACCAGACCTACAACAGATGGTCTCTGTAACCCCTCTTTCCACCCCCCCAATAGAGGAAGAGAATCAGGATAAGGGAGAGAGAGACTTATGGATCACTGTTGGACCCCTCCCCTCCCAAATGGGAGAGGAAGGGAATGAGAGAGAGGCTTCCAGATTACAAAAGAAAACTAAAACAGCTTTAATGAAGATAATAATAATAAAATGGGATATATACAAATATCTACAAAACCAGTATCAAACCCAACCTCCCCCTGATGGCAATTACATCACCATCAGCACTGAGGCAGTAGCAGGCACTGGCAAAGTCCCAGACTGGGCTCAGCAGCAGACAGGAACTGAGTTCAGGAGCTGGGTTCAGGAACACACAAATTGGGATCAAAGGCACAAGATGGTCCAAGGAGGAAAGGCTGAAGGGAAGGGTCCAAGGGGGACCCTAAAGGGAAGTGAAGGCCAGTGGAAGGGCCAACAGGAAGGAAAAAAAGGGCAAAAGGGAAAAAGCCTCGAGGCCCTTGTGATCCTTGTGATATCCGTCCTTGTGATATAGTGCTTGAGGATATGGTGTAGTGGTTAGAGAGGATTTGGTGTAGTGGTGTAGTGGTTAGAGTGATGCTAGGAGAAGGTTGGACTTGATGACCCTGGAGGTCCTTTCCAACCATAACAATTCTGTGATTCTGTGATTCTGTGATCCCTCAGGTTTATACTGAATATGATGTATATGGGCTGGAATACCTTGTTGGTCAGTTTAGGGTCACCTGTCCTGGCTGCTCCTCCCCACAGGTGCGGCCTTTCCCTTTCTACACCCCCCGATGTGGTACACAAGAGTTAGCAGTGACCTTGGTCTGCACACACCAGTCCTTGGTAGTAACTCTAAACATCACAGTTATCACTGCTAGAAACAGACACTGTCTGCGAAAACATGCTGTTAATTTCAGAAAATGCAGTTAGCAGAGACTCAGATGAAAAGTAAAATCACTGAACAGAATTGGTTTGGTTCTAACTCAAACCAAGGCAACTTCATATTATTTTATATGAGTTTTCTCACCCTGAGTTTTAGCACTTCAATTTCTGGGGTCCAAACAGAATCCTTCTGAGCTGATTTGCAACATGCTTGAAGGGAGCAGTTGTTCCACACTAAGGAAAGCATAGGCCACGATTCTCTCCAGTTTGCCATCTAGTATCAGGGAGATTTGAAGTATTAGGTTTAGCAAATAGCTAGCAGGTGAGACAGATGAGGGCAATCTTCCTCAAAGCTGTTGTGTTAGACTGAGACAGGACTGCGTCCACGTACAAATGAAAAGTTTATCTTTGCAAGCAGGAATGCTATAGTTTGACTATTTTTCAATTAAAAGCCAGATTCCATAGTGCATTGAATCTGTCACAGTGAAAAATGTAGGCTGACTGTTAATAATACTGCTCTATAATTATTACCATTATACAGTCCAGATACCTCATGAGGGCATGATCCCCTGATTCTATTTGGTTTTGTATAGACCATAGAAGAGGCAATTCCTGAGCTGTAAGGTGGGTAAGCTAAGTATAAGAGTCATGCAAGTAGATTCAAGAAGCTTTTCTGTTGTGATTATTGATGGTGTTGCTGAAAGCAATCTGTCACAGTGAGAGCTACCCCCTTTACCCTTACACTGCATGCTCGTTTTCTCATTTTGACGTATTAGGTGTTGAATGGCTAGAAGTGAGCTTTCTTGTTTTAGAATGCTTTCAATATTAAATCAAGAAAACGTCTCAATATTTTAAAAAATCCTTCTAAAATATTTTCTTAAATTTGTAGAGATTAACAAAAAAAATTCAACACAAGATTATTGAAATATATTGCCTTCTTCAAAACAGAGAATTACAAAAACCTTCTGCAGAATACTTTTAATATAATTTTAGAGTGAAATAATTACATTGAGGTGCCTGTGGTACAAAGTTTAGCTCTTTTTTTCCCAGGGGCATATAATTATGGATTGAAGAGGACAAGAAATTGGTGTAGACAGGTGTTCTCCCACAGCATCATCCCCCTTAGTGGACTTAGAACAACTGAATGCTTGTAATAGGAGACAAAATTCAAGTTCCAGTGTTTCTTCTCCATCCAGATGACTCATAAAGGTATAAAAATACATATCTTTGTTGGGCCATCCATCTGTTTGCAAGAGATGTCATTTGACACTCTTGCTGTATTAGCCGAAACCTAGACAGTAAGTAGCCATTATAAGACTCCTTTCAGTTGCTAATTTAAATAATTACATTGAAAGCTTACATTTTGTTTCAGAAGTTTGCTGAAAGTGTTCTGCTTTTTCAGGGAATAAAATGAGGGTAAGAAGATTGCTTTGTGTTCATTGCTTTAAGTTACTGTCTTACTGAAAACCTCTGGTGCTTCCATGGAAAGGGCAAGGACTTGCCATTTGGCAGCACCGATAAGGGTGTGGCCTTCACTGTTGTCATGAAGGAAGCATGAAAGTTTGGCAAATTCATCAGCTACTATAAAAAAAGAATCCAGTCAGTCTTTGCTCATTTGCTTCAGGGAGGGTTGTTAGTGTTCAGCAGCTAAATTCTTAATTTTTTATCTTTCTCTGTGGCAAGATTGAATCTCTCCCTCCTGGGTTGCATTGCTGAGTGTGAAGCTTGCATCCCAAAAGAGCACCAAGATTCCTTCCTTCCCAAGAGCAGCTGAAGCAGAGCAGGCTTTTCCTGCAGTGATGCTGCCAGCACCAAGAGGTGGGCACTTAGGCACTTGAACACCAAAACTGAGTGAGGGTAAGCTTTCCTGTTATCTCAGTGCCCTTCTGCTGTATCCTGGATCCCCGCTTCCTTTCCATATGAAGAGGGTAGAAATAGTAAGTTGGTAAACTGGGTGTAGGAGCTGGGAGAAAATGATAGGAAAAGGGTGAAATGATCAGGCTAGAGTGAGGAACAGTAAATACCAGAAACACTCCCACTAGACAAGCAGTGAAAAAAGCAGATCAGTTAAGGAGGCTGGCAACTGAATATTGTCCTGGAGAGCTGGATTCTTATCTTGTGTCTGTTAAGCTGGAGAAATTTTTTTAAAGAGCAGAGCAACTGAGGTCTACAGTAAAAGCGAAACCCCCACATTCCTCTTTGGCCAAGAACCCCTGAGGCAGGGAAGCCATAAGGAAGAGCAAAGGGGAGACAGCTCTGCCATGGCCTTTATCAGCATGAGACATGCTGGGTTTTGCACGTCTTTTATTATGTTTGAATGTCATTTCTACTAACAGAGACTTGTGTCCTTAAAGAATAACAGGATGGAACCTGGAGGACCATCCCTGAGCCGGTGTACAGAAGCCCGAGCCTCCTAATTGTCGGTATATGCCCATGTAGGCAGGGAGGGGAGAAAATGGTCACCCTCATCTACAGCAAGAGCTCCTGGCCCTGGAGTGCTCATGTGAAAGGGACTCCAAGGAAGTGTTTAGTTGTCAGTACTCCATGTGGTATTGCTAGAGGTGGAGTAGAAGAGGCTGATGGTAAAAATGTTGAAGTTAGCTAGAGCGCTGTCAGGCGGGCGAGGGTCAGCACGGGCTGTAGCCAGGGAGGGAGGCAGTGCAGGCCTGGGTGCTAGCAGGAGCCAGGCAGCTGGGGCAGCTGGCAGAAACAGTCCACACCCCTGGCTTGATCCAGCCTGACCTCGGCAAGAATGGGTCATTTCAAGCCACACACTAAAGGGGAAAGCAGCCTACAGGCTCTGTGTGGACTCTTGGAGGAAAAGAGAGCAAGATGTATAATTTCCCTGCTTATCTACATGGGCATAGTTCTCTCTTCTACCTCTAATGAAAATATGGGTTGTTAAACTGCTGCTTTGCAAGTGGAGTAATTAGGTTTCTGGTTTTAGCACCAGAAAACTTGGTGTAATTATCTCTAGGTTCATTATGATGGCTTGAGTTTTTGTTGTAATTCCCATAAATTTAAACCCAACCCTTGCTGCTACCAATGGCAACAGTATTACACTTGTGTCAGCTGACCCAGAATAAGTGTATTTTCATTACCCCACAGAGGTATGCTCTGATTTAGTGAAGTGCTTCATAACTGGAATAGGTCAATAGGAAGTACACTTGAACAAATACAGTGTTGCCTAATGCTTAATAGTAAGGAGAAGCAGTGTTAGGCATCTCAGAAGAACCCAAGATGAGCAGATATTTTTAACCTTATTAGCTCTGTGCCTCAGCTTCCCACTTGTAAAATGGTTTACAATTAAATGAACCAAAGGGATGTTCTGAAAATAAATTCATTGATGTTTGAGAAATATTCAGATACTATACCATGGAGGGTAACAGACTATCCCACAAGTAAATGAAAATTCTTTGTTCTGTAAGATACAGTTTGAAGAGAGTGTGCGCTAAGGAAGATGGGGAACCACTCTCTGAACAGTGAGGATAGCAAAGATATTGAATACCTGCCCCGCTCCTTTGTAACCACCATCTACCTTGGACGCTGACTGAAGTGAGTTTTTCATGTGGGAAAAACTAATAATGTAATCACATAATTTAAAACTGTATTGTAAATCATTAATTTAAGGGGTATGAATTAAGATTATGAGTGTTAATGCTACCTTAATTGTTGCGACAATGAGCCACCTTACTTCTTACATTCCTTACCTTTGTATGACTTTGCAACAGCAGTGCTCCTTTAATCTAGTTAGATTTTAAAATACAATAATATAAGTTTATATACATATATATATATGTGTTTTCTTCAAAGTCCAGTTACCAATTGAAATTAACTCCATGAGGAGTCCTTTCAGCACTTCTGGGTACTGAAACAGCTTTAAAAAGTTCTGAAGCAGCCTTTGAAAAATTTGAAAGCAAAAAGCAAAAAAAAAATCAGTTAAATCTGATACTTGGAGGTAATTTTCAGTGTCACACCCAGGAATTCAGGGGTGGAACAGCCATTACTGCTAATGGTAGCTGTCTGGCCTAATCCCTCCACATTGCACTGGATATTTATATAAGTCTAAATATATAAAGTGCACTAGGTGCTCTTTACAGAGTGCTTACTAGGGGCTATTTATAGTACTTCTCAAAATCTTCCAATAGAAAAACTACTTTTAAGAATATTTTGTCATGATATGTCTGGGCTGTATTAGCTGTGCACCCGGCATCCCTAAGAAAGGAAGAAACAAGAATAAATGGTTGTCAGTTTTTCTGAACTGCTCCTGGTTTGTATCAGGACCTTTTGTATTTTCCTTGCATTAGAAAATGCTTCTACAGGCACAAGATTGTGGCTGTATACTCTGGAGAAGCAAGCTGACCCCGAGTCATCCTCTGTCCCTGGAGCAGACATTCCCAAGAACCTCCATCCTTTGTTGATGGCAGCTGCAGCATGGAATGGCTGAGAGTACTTGTCAGGTAGCAGCACAGCTGGTGTTTCCTGAGCAAACCTTGCATTCTCCCAGGATAAATGGGAAGGTGACTGGCACATCATAGTCATTTGTATGCCAACAAAGAGTATTCTTTTTAAGTGGCTCCCCTCAGGGTCTCGACCTGGAAAACTTGCTCTTAAAGTTAACCAGATTAATAAAGTGAGGGCATGAGCTGTTAGGAGGCAAATTATCTATCCATCTGATCCAGGTAGTTGCACTTAAATAGACATGAGAGGCAGCATTAAACAAAACAAACAAAAATTTCATTTATATCCTGGTGTCCCTGTGTGAGTTTTAAAAGTAGTTAGGGAATAAAAGTATTGGCCTATATTTCTTGGGTTTGGTTCTGTTAAGACACTGCAATGCAGTTATATTTTTTATTTTGTATGTACCTTTACTGATTTGTGCTGTTGTATTGTTATTAAAAATATTCTAGTTAGACTGATGATGAAGTCAGATTAGGCTATAAAGTCTTCCTGGCACATAATAAAAACCTACTATTTTAGATACTGGGTCAAAAAACTGAGATTTGATTCCTGAAATGGTAAAAGAGAGTCTTACCCCTCCAAAGTCTGTGCTGAGTCAAAACAATGCATCAAAATAATGCAAGTAGAGCACAGCACAGCTGAGGGAGTGCTGGGAATGATGCTCATTGGCTTGTGTTCCTCAGCAGTACATGCAGAGTGACCATAGGTGTGCATCTGGAGCAAGGCAAGGCTTCAACTCACTCAAGTGCCCCTGGATCCTTCTCGGGGGCTTAGCTAATCTGTATATTTGTACATGTAAGAATTTTGGCAACTTCACTGAAAACACGATCTGTTTGATTTCACTGGTCATTTAAAATAAGCAGACTCCCGCATCATTCATGTTGAGAGCTGTTTGTGCAGCAGCTGCTTGTGAAAAATATGTCATCTGCTTAAGAAAACCACCACAGTTCAAGACTAAAAATAAAAAGGCTAAATATAAAAATACTACACTGGCCAATTTGTTCAGGGAGCTTTTCTTTCAAATTTGTTGCTAGCCCATACTCAGAAGACAGGAACTACTGGCTGGTCAGGTCTTCTGAAATGCAAGTATCTAGCTGGAAAGAACAACTTGTATCATCTGGGCAGATATAATTAAAGTTTCAGGCTTACTTCATACCCAGGTGGAGACTTTGAAAGACTTAAGGGAATTTAGTGCTAATCCAAACCTAGTATCATCCAACCGACGGGATGATGGGCAGCATGGAACTGTAATTGGAAGGGCATTGGAGGGGGACTTTGAGAGATTACAGAAGAGAGAGAAGAGAGGATTAGACAAGCACAGGAATAAGTACGGCAACTTCAGAAAATTACCTGATGCAATGCAGTTCTTCTGTCTTTATGATATTCACTATCCTAGGCTTGTCAGAGAGTACAATACTACACACCTTTCAGTTCAGTTACAGAAATCTGCATCTGCGAATTCAAACTGTCAGAGCCTTTGCAGGCTAAAGGAAGCTGCTTAGGAAGATGTAGGCACTTCACCTGACAATGCCTCCTGTTAATCCTGCCATATATTAAATTGTCTCTCCTTATCTTCAGATCTGTCAAAGCAGGATGCTCTTTCTTACATCATGTGGCAAATGGCCTCACAGATATGGAGGTCCCTGATCTCCCTGCACCCACAGATCTTAATGTTCACCTAGCCTCTTTGAAAGGAATTTTTGGGAAGGTTCTCTTTAGTTGACATGGCATCTTCCACAGCCTATGAATTCCTCTTTGCCATGTCATATAATCATTTATTCCAAGAAGTGCTCAGGAGCTACAGTTAGGGATTAAATCAATCTGCAAGCATGTGCATCCTCTTTTTATGACTTTGCCTCCATCTTCATTTCCTGACATTGCTTTCACTTTGTCTCCTCTCAGTTCTGCTTTCCTTTTCTTTACTTTTATTGGTGCTTTTCTCCTTGATTCTGTCCCTCCAAACCATTTATTTCCTGTCTCTGATTTGGAATGGATCTGTGTGCTGTTTTCTCACTGCCAGCCTTCTTGCCTGCCTCTACCTGATGATTAGCAGTCTTTTCTAACCATAATGCGAGTGGAATTTGGCATGCAGCAGAGCACTAGTCTTAAGGAGCAGACACTGCCCGGAGGGACAGCATGGGAAATGTAGTGAAACCAGATGAAATCCAATACGATCATTTGAGATCCAAGTTAGAAAAGACAGATTTTTAAATTGCGTGTTGTATTGCAAGGTGGGGGAAGGAAACTAATGATTGAAGTTTGTTTCCCTTAGGTTGAAGGGTGAGACATATTTTTTCTGATTTTACTTAAAATTTTAAGGAGCAATTGAAGAAAAACAATGGTATCTCTCTAGTTCATCCAAGAAGGCAGATAGAAACAGGATCTTCTGGTAGCTCCAATTAGGGGAGAAATTGAGATAGGTAATTCTTTGAAGTAATCTTGTTTGAGGATAAAATCTTGTTGGGCTTCAACATAGGAAACATCAGCCAGCCAGAAACAGTTCCTCTGTCCACTTCACCAAACAGCATGTCCAGGATAACTCTCTAGGCTTCTCTTAGCTTACACAGACTGAGACTTCCTTTCTTCTCATTGCTTACACATGTCCATCATGCTTTCAAGCAAGATCCAGCAAAACCATTCGTTTAGATCAGTTTCTTTTCGGTATTCATCTTTGTCTTCTTTTTCTTTTTAGCTGTGCTATGAGTCTTTCAGATGTCTTAAGTAAGCATGCCAAGGCCAACATCAGGCATCCACTTTTTCCTGACAATGTCCTACTTTTTTTGCCTTTAAGTGCTGCCTACATTTCTTGGATGTCTTTCTGTCCCACACACACCTTCAAGAAACCTGATTTTAATATTTTTTTTAGTCTTTCGTGGTGATAGCACCCAAACTTGATCAGGAAAGGCAGTTTCCACCCCAACCTCTCTAAAAAACCTAGGTTTGGGTAAGATTCCTAGGCCTGGAGTGATGAGGTGTTTGCATCAATATTGTCACATTGTACTATTGGCAATGACGTAATAGCTTGGCTAATTAAATTCCAGTAATATGCACTTACATGGATGATCAGTACTAAAGCTATTCATTTTATATCATTTTAATCTTTAAAATGTTACAAAAGCTATTTGGAATGAGTGGCTTACTGTAAGTGAATGGACAGAGACCACAGTCAATAAGTAAAGTGCTCATTCACCAAAGTGCTTTAGCAAGGTTATATTTTGTTAAAGATTTTGAAGCTGAACATAGTGTTGAATTGAAGCCCATCAGCCATTCCCGTCATTTATTTAGTTTTGCCAAATGCTCTGAAAAGCGATCCAAATGCCAGCAAAAAGGATTGGGCAGAAGGACAACCACGCTAGTCCTCAGCTCTCCCACTGTCCTTTTTTGGATACCACTGAAGACAAAGCGCAGTGTGTCACATTATGTGACACCCACCTTACATCAAAACGTTGCCTTCGCTTTATGTTGCTTTTAATGTGAATTGATACAGCATGCGGCACAGGACTTGTGATGCTCCATAAGAAGGTGGAATGCGACTCAGAGCATAACTGAAGTGCACGCTTAGATGATGCTGGTACTGGTTTGAAAAGCAACTGTTTGCCTTGACACCTTCCTCAAACTTCAGCAGGTTCCCTGCAAATTTAACAACTGCTTGCTAGTGACAGAGGAGAGAGGAATACACAAGAGAAAACAAGTATCAGCCCATGGCATGTAACTTTTCAGATAATGTTTATTAAACATCATCTTTGTTTCAGAGCGGTACACTGGAAGGACATCCAACTGACTTCAACGCTTCAAGGATAATTTTGATATTATATTTTAACAATGTATTTTATCACTATAGCTCGCTTTAAATTTGCTTCAGATATTAAACAGACGCTGGCTATAGTAGTTAGCTGAATTGTTTATGGGATCAAAATCAAACTAAACGTTCGGAAAATTTTCAGCAAGAGATTCCAGCTAATGAAAGCACCATTTGTGATGTACTAAAACATGTATACACATAGGTATTGCCCCATTTATCAGACACGAGAGCTAATTACCTCATCCACTGCTATATTTCTTCCATCCTCTGCATTTCAATTCCCAATATTAACACATAGGTGGTCAAGCTGACCATCGAATAGCCTACATGAGCATGAATGCATTAAATAATTTAATGTTAGAAGAGTTTATTAAACTGCCACATTCTAATCAGCATGCGTACCTGCCTTCATTAATCTTGCACTGGTCCATGGTGCGTCTCCACAGCCGACATAGAGTGTGCTAATGTTAATAGGAGCTCTTAACGAACAGGATCAGTTAATCAAGGAAAATTTACTATTAGCCACATGACCATGCATACTGAAATCTAATTACAATCAAATTTAACCTCTTCATTACTGTATTCATCCAAATATTTTTGTTACCACTTGTGATACTAAAGTATTCCAAACTGACACATGATTATACTCATTTGAAGAGGAAATACTTACAGTTACTCACTTTTATTAAGAAGGGAGGCTTTCTTTTTGCTGAATGTGTAATGCTATATGTGTTAGATTGTTATTGCCAGAAGCAAGAAACTTAGTACCACTTTTTCTCATCCAGAACCAGGCTACAGGAAATGAATGCTAGAACAGAATGTTGAGAAATGAACTTCAGTGTTCTGGATTAATTATGATGGAATTTAACACTTGTTAAATTGTCAGTTCACACTCGATGTGATGGATATAATTTAGAATATTCAGGGGTTTTAGCAGCTAAAGCGTTTTAAGTTCTTAAGCAATGTTTTTCCGATATCAATTGAACCATATTATTTATAACACAACTGTTTTCATTAGATCTTAGACTGTGATAAGCAATTAAGCTCCATCAGTGGCTGTGATTTTTTCAGTCTGTTCACAGAATGCCAGAGATTGGGAGGGACCTCTAGAGACTTAGTCCTTGACAGAGAAAGGGTAAATGGAGATAGTTCCATTTTAGAGCTATTGATTTTTGTTTATTTTATTCTATTGTATTTTATCTTATTTTTTAAATGTCCTTTTTCTGTATGCAGAGAGTAGACAGTACTAGTTCAAAGCAATGAAGGTCAAGTCTGTTTCTTTAATTAGGAATCTGCATGACATTTTGGGTGGAAGAGCGATGTATTTTGAACCATAGTAGAGGGTAGGATTCTGAACTATTTTAAATTGCAAAGAGGGCCATTTGTATGGGGAGTTCATTGGCTAAGCAACTCGTTATCACTGCACCTCTGCTTCATGGTATAAAGTGTGGATCGGCTCATAGCAGTAGCATTTGCTGACTTGTGGGTAGGGACCGACCGCCAGCCTTGGGGACGCTACTGAACCCTGCATTGTCTCTGTCACCACATGGACTTTGCCATCACTCCTCTCCCTTCCACTCTTCCTCACTCCTCCATTCTTCTTCTGTCTCCACTCTACTGTTTAAGCTGAGTAACTTCTGTAAAGGAGGTAGAGTCCTGGGATGGTTTCTGCCTCTGGGAAATCTGTTTGTTAAAAACCTGCCTTTCTGTGCAACCTGGTGCACTCCCGTGGTAAAAAATCCGTTTCTTGTGAGCTAGGTAAAAAGTCAGCCCAAGACAGAATTGTAGAGCTGCATTCAGGAAGGGAAGTGGACTGGCTAAAGCAGTTTTATTCTTGTTGTTTGCTCCCTCTCCTACTGTTCTAACACTCTACCCTGCTTTCTTGTCTTGTTACTTAAATTTATTAGGTCCACTTCTTCCTTTCAGCCCTATTCTTCCATCTTTTGGCCTCTTTTCCTTCTCTCAGTTTTTTTATGTATTTCTGTTTCTCATTTGGTTTACTCTTGGGCTAGTCTTCTTACCTTACTAGCACCTTGAACGCAAGGTGCATTAAAGCACTCCTTTGAGGGTGCGTGAGTGTTTGAGCATGTTTTGCACCTCTTCTGTGAAGACTTCTTTGTTACAAATAGTCCTTTTTATTTTTGCAGCTGTAGGTTAACATTGTGTACTGAGCTAGACAGATAGAGGCTTACATCACACATAAAGCTGGGACAATCAATTAGCTGATAAGGACTGTTTCTTCCTAACCTGTCATAGATCTTATAGTATCATTCCTTGTAATGATGGTTCAGCTTCATCCTAGATGAAAACTGAGGAACCCAAGCAAATGAACATGAAGACCAGAGGAGTCTTCATGTTTGCCCTGTCACAGAAGCCACTTTCTGCTAAACGATATGCTTTTTAAGGTGTGTGAATGCATTTGGAATGAAAACACGGCTGTCATCCAACTGAGTATCACTTTGCTGTAATATACACACTTTGAAGGCATCATGCACAGTACTTGTTGGATTTTGGGGGAAGTGGTGCATTTGTAGGTCACTATCTAACTTTCAGAGAAACTGTAGGATAAAGACAGTTTCACTACTGTGACTGGGATGTAGTGGTGGCGGGGTGTGGGATAGAAGGCACTGCTTCCAGCCCTGCTGTTGTGTAGTTATATTGCTTGGTTTTTTGGCATGTCTAATACTCAATAACATATTTAGGAACTGTATTGGTATCTGGTGCCCAATAACATTGACAGGGCTAAACAGTGGAATAAATAACATAATGAGAACAAGATCTGATTCTTCATTAGTAGAATATCCTTCCTCTGCTCTGCTTTCCTTGTACTTCTGGTGCTTTCGGTTGCAATTGCTGTATAAATCTGACCACAAAGGAGAACGCTGATAACTTGCTAAATGTAAAAATCCAGCATGATAGAAGAATTTAATGCAATAGTATATGACTCAGATATAATGTAGTTTGGAAATGTCATATGATAATCCTACATAAAACCCTATTCATCAAAAGGCTTCTGCTGTCAGGTCATGATGATGCTTTGATTATTTTACACATTATTTACACTGGATAGAGTTGGAAGGCATATTCTATGCATGATTCAAGATGAAAAGTAATCCTTTAAAAGAGAGGGTGTACTCTTTGTGCAGATGTTAATTTTGATCATAAGAGAGGAGGGAGAAGTACTAATAAAATTGGTCAGGACGTAACAGTATTTTGAAATTACTCTTAAAAAGCGAATGGATGTATAACTTGAAAGTATTTTTAAAAATTTAACATTACATTAAAGTAGCTGCCTGGGTTCTGTGACTGGGAATTTGTAAGCTAAAGGAGATATGACATTTGCTGTAATGAAATCAGGATGGCTAGAAAAAATGTCTGAAAGGACCTAGACCGGAGAAAAGAAGGACAATTCAGCAGGATTTGTGGCATCATATATCATGGGGCAATACCGAGCACACAGCAGTTGTTTAGCACTGGAAATGCGCGTTGATGAGTTTGACAAAATCAAAATCGGGAGAGGTAGAAACGACGTGGAATCCTGGTACCGTCTCTGCTGAGCACTGCTGAAAGGGGGAGGCTGTCTGTGGCACCAGCGTACAGGACAGTGATCAGTGAAGGGACCTGGACCTCACCCATAATAAGAATTATGGCAAAAACTATGAGTAATGAATGCTAGAGATAACACACCACATTTTCACTCTAATTCCCTTCCATATTTTAAAGAACATGTTTTTCTCCAGTAGCTCCCTATAAGGAGCAGATGATATGTGTTGTCCTGGAGATTCACTACGGGTCAGTTTGGATTGACCCATGCTCTGTGGATTCTGTTGGTTTCCCCAGGAAAGCGGGAAGTGCCGATGTAATTTCCCCTCACTTTTAACGGATCTCTCCAGATTTAGCGTTTCCCTCTACCCCTGACTTACCAAGCAGAATCCTACCTATGGGCTGATAAATATTGATGTTGCATTGATGATGCTGAAATTATCTTTTTCCATAAGGTTTTAAAGTAAATATTCTTTATGTAAAAGCTCATTTTATAATCTCTGTATCCGGAGACAGTGGTAAATTAAAATAATAAGATTTTCCTTAATTATGTACAAGGGTTCAAATGGTCTACTGGTACATTTTACTGAAGTAAAGCACTAAAAACTGTTTGCCACTAAATATTGATGCCGTTTTATTATCATGTTTGCTGCATTTCCTGCACACATCAAATAGCAGAGAATAAAATGGGGCACAAACAGTTTTAGAAAATTAATGTTATAGGGAATTTGCTGAAGGAGCTGGAAGGCCAGATTAAAACATTTTCCAGACCTGCTGAGAGCTTATCTTAAAATATGACCAAGATAATTGTTTTATTTTCCTCTACTGAAACATCTGGAATAAGTTCCTAAGAAGATAAGAAGTGTATGCACAAAGTGCAACTGCAGCATAGTGTTACACTCCCATATAGCTTTTCATTTAATGTGCTTCCACTACCACTTGGCCAAACAGATGAAAATTTAGTAAAACATGTTCAAGCTCAGAGAAGCGTACAAACTTTTGCTATTCCCTACCACTCCTCACATGATTTGTCTCCTGCTTCTCTTTGTCAAGGGCTAAATGTTTCAGGGAATCACAGTTTCTAGTCAGCAGAGCAACCAGAACAAAGCTCTTCTGGAAATGAAAACTGCATCCAGCCTCTTCTGCTTGTGTCTCTAAATGAAACACACTCTTGTAAGCCTGTATCTGTTGTTGTAGACTGTGATGTCTAAGGGAGTTAGGCACCCATTTATAAACCTGATCTTGGAAAATCCACATGAAGATAATTATTTCCTTATTCTTTATGGCATTAGAAGATAAAAGTGTTTTCACTGGGATAATTTATTTATAGTTGAGGTTTCCATTAACAACAATATGCTCGTTTCTCTACACTGCCTGTGATTTATGTACTGAAGACATAAGTGCATACAGCTTCAAAATATAGAAATACTTGTATTCAAAATAAATCATAATATATTTCAGATTAACAGCAAACTGTGAGATGCTAAGGAGGTGCTTTTCAGACAGAAAGCTGTATCAGGCCTTTTTGCAATGATATGATACAGTGCTGTCGATAGCAAATACATCTGGAAGCAGGAGTGGAATACTTTGCTGGGTAGTTCACGATCAGCTCCAGGCACCCCTTCTCAGAAAAGCCTATGAAAGTGACGTAAGACTTGCAAAAACACACCTGTTAATTCTTAACAAAAGGAAAAAAGGAACAATTATTCAATTGTAATGAATATATGTGTGACACAGAGAGATAACTCACAGCTTCTTGGTGCTGCAAACCTAACTGCATAAATTCTTGTAGCAAGAGATAGAAAAGGTTGTGGAGATCAACGCCAGTTTCTGAGCTATTCTGTTAGAATATCCTTATTCTGCTAAAATTTACAAATCAAAGCTGAAGTATTACATATTGGGTGATCTGATTGCTTTGTAAGTCAGGAGTCTGACTTCTGCTCCTTCAAAAAGAAAGACATGCCAGCAGCTATATAATGAGTTATGTCCAGCTGGAAATTACCACCAGAATTGTTGCTTCCTTTTTTTCTTGGAATAAATGCAGTTTCTGTGACTGCCTCCTCAGCTCCTGAAACACTGCAAAGCAGAAATGAATGAATGAGCCCAGAAGGTATACTTCAGCACCCCCTCCCTCAACCTTTTTATTTATCATTGGAAAGTTCCAGTTTAATGGTAACAACAAATTCTACAGGCTTCTTTTTTTTGTAGTTTGTCAAGAACTGCTCATTTTTTGAAGTCAGAATATTTATTTGTGTTTCAAAATATAATGATTTCATTGTTATTTGAAATAGCTTTCTCTTTTAAGGAAATCAGTTGACTGAGACAAAACAAGGTTCCCTTTTAGTGCCGAAATGCTATCTAAAATTTGTACGTGGTCTAAACCAAACGTTCAGCATTTTAGTTTGCTGACCATTTTATTTTTTATTTGTTTTCAGGTCATTCCAAAATGGATCCTCTCTCATCCCCCCGTTTCCTGGAATTGAAAGTGAGTAAAAATCTATTTTGTTTTAATGTTAGACAATCATCTTATCTATCAGAAAGAAACAAAGAGAAGAAAAAACATAGAGATAAGGCACACAGGAGTTACCAAGAGTAACAACTGTTCATAGAAGTGTGTTTCAAAGAGTCAAAGACAGACATTTAAATCCCATTTCAGGTCACGTGTTCTATAGATCTCAAAGGCAGGAAAGCTCTACCTTGACTCAGGGTTTTTCTGAAAACTCATTCCTGGATCCAAGTAGAGTTTTGACGTGATTATAATTCAATCAGACAATAATGATCCCATCTGGCAATAGAATAGCAAGTCAGCCAAGACTGATGAAGGTGACATTTTACCTTCTCCAAATTCTTCATTCAAGAGCTCAAAGGACCTATAAATTTGATACCTTAGCTCTTCTTTCTCACTTCCTGGCAACATGTCCAATCTTCAGACCTTTTCTTTTCCCTTTTTTTTTTGCTGAGAATATTCCTACATTTAATCTCCTGATGAATGTCATAAAATCTTATCTGTTTCCTCACTCTTCATAACCCAGTAACTTTTCCCACCTTAAATTGGCAACATGACAGCTGCTTATCTGTGCTTTGACTTTTTAAGTGTTGTCTTTTCTTACTTCTTAGTAACGTTAACTAAAGAAGGAATTAAGTATGAGTTTGACTGTGTCTATGCCATTTCTGCAGCCTTTTCCACAGGAATGAGGAAAGCATAACAAAGGCAGATCTGCTTTTTTAATACCAATGCAGACTTTCCCAGAGGTAGCCTGAATGCCATTACTTGGCATTGCGTTGTTTAGACTGGCATTTAGTATCTGAATACATTAGTATCTTGTGCTTAATTAAAGTAAACAGTGATTAAAAGTCTGATGATGCTTCCTAATTCAATACCAAGGTCTGTACTCACAAGATGGGACTGTAGCTGCAGATTGTTTTCCTCAGGAGTGAGGTTTGCATGTGGAGCTCCTTGTCTGTGCCATTTGCTTCTCTTTGCCATTTTGGTTGTGCTTGTACCTCCGTCTGTAAGGAAGCTGTAATCCCTGGGGAGGAGGAGGTAGTGAGGGAGAGGGTTTTAATCCAAACCATTTTGGTGTCTCTTTCATAGATCATCCCCTTCCCTTCCAAACAACTGCCAGTCTAAACATGAGGGCATGTGCATATAGGAGCAGGAAGAAAAAGAAGCACTATGTTAGGGAGGGACCAGGAACCTCCTAAACTGGCTTCATCACTGACAAAACTGATACTGCAAAAGGATAATGCATGGTAGAGAAGGATGAAGTATTTGTGATCTTGCATCACTGGAGATACAAGCTTATCTTGCTATAGGAATGTCCCGTGTAGGCTTCTTGTGCTGTTGGTCATTGTCCACCCAAATGATATACCCTGAAGACAACAACTACATCAATCTGTAGTGCTCTGCAGATTTCCATAAGAATTTTTCAACAAGCTCTCCTAGGCTTTATTTTCTGTGCGCTGGCAGCAACAAACATTGCAGCAGGTTTTCCTGTCTGACACCTCTCGCTCATCCTGATCACTATATTTATCGACACACAGATTTGTTTCTTCAAATCTCAACTTCAGTCATACTCATTTTATCATCTCTGAAGATTGCTTGGCACTAATCAGGGTTTGGTTTGGTTTAGGTTTTTGTTTTAATGATGCTTCAACAGAGATCATTGAGTTTCAAAAAATAAACATCCCTTCCAGCCTATTCAGAAAACCACATTGGAACCTAACAGAATAAACCTCCATCTTGTAGGGTCATTTGATGGATAAACAAAATATGTACTCAGTCCATACTTTGCTGGAACTTATCTTTACTTCTAAGATCCATCCTTTGCCAGATTTTGTCATCCTCATTTTACTGAATGGCATTTTATTCCATCAGTCATCCTATACATCCTAACAGAACTATAACAGAGCGTGAGTGCTCTGCATATACGTAAAAGAATTTGACCCACAGTGCTATTGGTTTATTGCTGCAAATATTGTGGGTTTTTTCCTCTTTTTGTTGCCTATTTAGTCAATATAATCTCATAGACTTCTAAGATTTTTGAGGTATGAAATACCTCTAATTCTACTTATTTTATATTAAACTTGTACAACAAAACTGTATTTTTTTCTAAGCAAAATATTATAAGGACATTTTTTTGTGTTGAGTTAGAAGCTCTGCAATACTGAAAAAATAAATTTAGCAGCATTTCTTCATTCAGGCTGTAGTTCTGTGCCACTGTATCTGATACTCCAGATAGGGGAGGAGGCATTTGAAATTGATTGGGAGTTTCTCTTTACTCTGTCCTTTCTAAAGATGGTTTTCAGAAAGGGGGGAGGACGAGTGCTTAGGCTGTGGGGTTGCAAGTTCCACATTCCTACTCCTTCAAACTTTAGGAGATTGCTATAAAGATTGCCCTCCCTGTACTTGGTCTTGTTCCTACACTCCTGCTGCTGACACCATCACCTGCCTACTCCCAGACTCCCCCTTATCTGCAGCAAAATGCAAATCTTGTTCCAATAATGATAATGATCTCACACCAAGTAATAGCTATTTTGTTGCAAACCATCAGTCATGTGTCCCTTGTGCCCACTGTTGTCACCGGATACAAAGAATAGGCAGGTCAAAGCAGCTCTCTTAAAACTAAGACATTAGGTCACGCCTAACACTGAAAGCCTGGGTTCAGGAAACGTTGTCTGAAGGTAAATTGACATTTTTCCACTTAGAAACCCTCGTTCTGTGTGTGCAACAGGGAAAATTTGAGGGAGAATAGAGGATTGTCCAAAAAGTGATAGTAGGAACAACCTATTCACCAATGCAAGTCTCTTCCTAACTAACTTTCCTAGTATCTACGTACTGTCATTCCATGACACACAGAATAATACTCACTGGGTACATCCTTACTGTCTGGTCTTCTCCTGTGCCTCCTGCAGAGAGTGCTGGTCAGCAGATAGCCCAGGCCCAGCAGCCTGGGGTGTGGGCAGAGCTGCAATGCTGCCTACTTTTGTTTGATTTCATGCCTATTCCTGCTTCCATGCTTTCAGGTCTATTAAGAATAGCAGATGTCCTCCGTGGAGTTCACTGAGCTCTTCTGTGATCCTCTGAGATGTCAGTCAGCACATGCCCCACTTTTGTCTGTCTCATACCACTACAAATCCCTCAATGTTTGCTAGATCCATCTGCAATGTCTTCTCACTAGCACAGAGAGGCTTACTGGAGGAACCAGGTTTTAGACCCATGGAACCTGTAGTAGCCAAAAACTAATCATGGCCTTCCCCCCCCCCGCTCTCCTCATAGTTTGTTTCCCCATCCAGCCAATTCCATTTTTCTGTCTGCCTTCAGTGTTGCTGACAGCATGGTGGACAGAAAGGGTATGCGATGGAAGGCTTCCTGTAGCATCTTCCCAAAGAGGGCTTCTGCCATTCTGGGAAAATATTTTATGCAAACAAAGATCTGCGGTTGTTATCTCTGTTCGCTATTGAGCAAAGTGGGCAGCTTTAGAGCTTGAAGCCATAGGGCCTATACTTTCCCTCTACTGATGGTTTTATTCTGCTTCTTTATGTTGAATTTAACCAATGCGGCTGCATTTCAGTAATCTGTAATGACAAAAGCACCATCTAAAATATTCTTTTAATATAATAAAATATAAATTTAGACCCATAAATACAAGGGGAAAAGCACTGCTTTCTGCAGATCGGAATCTATTTCCTATTTGGTAACGGCTCATTCAGTATTAGCTGATCCATTTAGCTGCAATGGGCTGTTGTTTAAGTTTATAAGGTTTTTGAAAGAATGCTGTTATCATACTGTCTTTTAAAATAATACCGGTAATGCTATACCATGAGCTAAGAGAAGAATGCCACTATGATGAGATCTATGCTTGCCCAGAGGCTGACAGCCATATTTATAGGTTGGTGTGATCTTCTTGCGAAGCAGTTATTCAGGCTTGCCCTGACTCTAGTCTCAGTAGTAAGTGGACTGGTAACTTAGCTTCCCTCTAATATCTGACTATCTTGACCTTTACACTTCCTTTTTACATTATCAGGCTAGCATGGTATTTTCTATGCACTAAATAACACGGACAATAATTGTGTGTCTGTGTTAAAATAGGGAGAAGTTATGGATTTTTATATACTTTTATTACTTTCTTCCACTGTGCGTCAAAGTTCCACACAGAGTGCCTGTTTTTACTTAGGATTTTTTCTTTTTATTAACCAGAACTTTTCAACCTTGTGTGATCTCTTTACAATTCCCTTTAGAATACATAATTGTGCTCGATCAATTTGTTAAAGGCTTTTGAAGTGTTAAAAAAGCTGCATTAAAATTATTTTCCTTCAGGTTTTATGTTAATGAACATAGGTGCTATTCAAAGCAAAGTCAGTGTGTCAAGGGAACTCTAACTGAAGTTATTCATACATAAACTAAAAAAGGAAACATCTTTAGTGGAGGAAAATACATTTAATGAGTAAGTGCAGCACACAATTCCTCCTTTCAAAAATGTCACTTCATATTGAACCTCCATTCTAGATATCTTACAATTACTTTGTCAACAGAAGGTAGAGTAGTGATGGATGATACATTGGTTCTTGAAACCAAACTTTCTGTGAGTTACTTAGGCTGAAACTAAGTGCTTTTACATTCCAGTCTTTTTGATGATAGTGGTTTTATATTTATCACCCTGTCATTTCAGTTGACTGTATCAGCCTCTTCAGTGCAGGAATATGGACACTAATGGAGGTGTGTCCTTAGTGCTCTAAAGGGTCACAGATTCATTCCACTAACACGTTCACAGCCCAGTTATAAGCTCAGAAATTGTTTTGCCATTTTAAACAGTAATCTGCAGCTGTAGATGTATGAGGCCTGTACGAAATGGTTTCTTACTGGTCTTTTTAGACCATGCTACCTGTTTGACGCTGAATATGCTTCTTTCAGCTTTTACTAATATAATGTTACTGTTTTGCAACCTGCCCTATAATAGTCAGAATTCTACCAGGGCCTTGGGAGTCCAGGATCAGATTGCAACATTTATTTATAAGAAATTCTGTCAAGAATCAATAATAGTCTTGGGTCTCAAGTTCCTTCTTTAATAATACTTTGATATGATTTGTCACAAGCTAGCCCACAGTATCCACCAGATTTTATTACTTAGCTTGCAGCACAGTCTCTCATCTTTGAGTCATGAGATCAGCCATGGGGAGACCTTTAAAAAGCTATATTCTTTACTGTTTGGTTATTACAGAAAGTCTATATTACTCAATAATATCTTTTATAAGGTGTGCTGTCACATCTTCACATAGATGTTTAACCTCGATGTAGATATACTGAATGCCTGGAGGCCATTTTAGTGACATGGACATTGTTTTTCATGATTGGATGCCAAATGTATCAACAAAAACAACAGAAGTTGGGCCTTATTTTCACAGCTTGGTAGTTCTGACTGAATCTCATAGTAACTGTCGATAGCAACTAAGATTTTATTTAGAGTGTAGAGTGTAACATTTTTATTACTTGAAAGTAGTAGAAAATCTGTGAAAGCAATTTAGATTACTTTCCACTGTAATATCAGTTCCTTAGGTTCTACTGTGTATCTCAATAAACAAGATCCTGCTGTGTGGTAGGCATATTGTGGTTCTAAATATATAAGATTTAACTCAGACCTGAAATTCAGATAGTTGCAGTTGGCATTTGCTTATACAGGTGGTTTACAAAAAGAATTACATGTATTGGTGACTTAAGGCGCAAAATGCTTGACGCAATTAAATTTTCTTTAAAGTTTGTTAAAAAGTGCTTTGAGCGAATACAATCTAATCAACCTGTGAATTCAGATCCTCCTCTTCCATTTTTGTGAAATTAAGAACTGAGGAATCATAGAGGAAGACAATGGTTTTTCTGGGGATATCTTGTGTGTCATCAGAGTCATGCACATGAGTAGTACCAGTTAAACGGATCATAGATAAACGTATTTTCATAAATCATGTTTTTTCTGAGTATGTATTTTGAAAAAATCACTTGTGTTTTCCTCTTAATAATAGGAATTGGTTACTGTGTACTTCTCTGTATTTGAAGGGTTTTTTCCATTTGCTATGTAACCTTGTTGTTAGCAGAGGAGGAAACCTTTAATTAGGGCATTGTTGAAAACTGACTTGAGTTTTTTGGGCCAGGATAGAGGCACGCGGGTATTTCAATATTGCTCAAAGTGAATATCTGAGAAAGAAGTAGGTTTGGTGATTTAATTTTAAGAGATTATATCTACCTGGTTTATAATTTTTTTAAGTCTGTCCCAGTAAAACTTGTAAAGCAGGTAGATCTTCCTGAAAGCCAGTCCTCATGTATAATAAAGTTACATGGCCAGTTTTAGCTCAGAGTTAAGATTACAAAACTATTAATAGAACCGTAGAAGACTGTAATACACATTTTGCAAACCAAAAATAATTTGAAATTCTTTATTAACAGTGCATAGTAAATTTCAAATTACAGAATGGCAATCTTGAAATTTCCAATGCTGCAATCTAAAATGTAGTAATTCTATAATATCTGAAACACTGTATAAATTTTGAAAATTGTTGCAATTTCAGGTAAAAGTCTTGGAAAGGAATTCCTCAAGAAATACTGCAATGTGTAATACTCAGTTATAATGTTCATTTTCAGGGACTCTAGTCAATTAATTTTGAAACATTTAAAATGTTGTTGTCTAATTTCGACTCTGATGTTTTATTTATATTTGATGGGTGAACTAGAAAGATGAAAAATAACTTTTCCAATGGATATTTTGGAAAAGTTAATGCATCTGAAACAACCAGGGAGTTCATGTATATATGCACACACATACACACACACATAAGCACATTAATACATATAGTAAACAACTAGTAAAGCAATTTTATTTATCTTTTGTAGTTTTAGGGCCATATGTAACATAGTCTAACTTCCAAATATCTGAATTATCACTTATTTAAGTAGCATTCTCTTAAGTAAGACAAGATATTAAAAAAAAAAAGAAATTAAAAAAAAAAAAAAAAAAAGACATTGAAAAAAGCCTGGAGTAGCCTATGGTAAAAAAGCAATGGTATCAATTAGATCTGGACTTGAATAATTCCTATGTAAAATAAAGGAGAAAAAACAAACAAACAGGAAAGCTATGGAGCTTTTCAAAGAAAAAGACTTAGAGGCGGGAATTTCAACATTAAAATTAGAAACAGAGAGGTAGTGGAAACCTGGCTTCCTGCCTAAATTTCCTAAAATAAACTGTGCTCTAAATTTATGAGAAACAGAGAACATGTTAGCCCTAGACTTGTCTTTTCTAGCTTGACCTCAAGCCCACAAGTTGAATCTGTCTCATCAGAACAATTCATTCAGCCCATGTCCTGCTCTTTTCCTTAGAGCTATTATTGCCCTCCCTGAGGAATGTAAGGAAATATGCCCATCACATGACCAAAATGCAGATGTGGCCTATCATACGACCTGATTTCTATCATCTGCCACATCCCTGCTTGGCAGGTATTTGTTTTTTTCAATAGTCTCCTCTGTACATGTGTAGAGAGAAAGGCCATTTAGGTGGCCTTCACTGCCTGCAGAAAATGATGTGTTATCAGACACATCTCAAAAGCTTCCCCTTCCCAACAGAAAAAGATTGTTCTTTTCTAACGTGCCTATCAGTTCTACCAAACTCTTGGTTTTCATCGTGCTCAGGTTTCTGACGGTGTGCATTGACTATCCTCCTAACAAGAGCATGGCACGTGCATATCTAGGATTAGAATAAAGAATGCACTGGTTTTAGCATTTTAATAGTATAAATGTATAGTGGATACATGCATACTTTTTAGAACTACTAGTAGAGTCAGTCTTCGCAAGATCCTTCGTTGTTACTGGTTCTGGAGACTCTTCCCAAGGTACTACCTCTAATGTACAAACCTGATCAGACTAACTCAGCTTCTGTATGTCATTTTTCCTTGAGCCTTGTGATTAAGCAGTCAATCCTGACAAGCCATTGGCTATTTCCATAGTCAGTTAGCTCTAACATAGTAACAGGTTCTGTAAAATCTCTTGAAATTCAAAGCAAAACAACATGCATGGATACTAATTGTGTGAGTTTGATGATTCTCTGAAATTTATTGTTTATAGGCATCATTAGTTTTATTGGTAGCAGGCCAACTGTGGCAGAGGTCTATTTAGCGTGTGATAGGAAAGCGAAGGAAAGTGTTAACTTGGGTTTTGATCTTATCAGCTTCAATCACATCCATAAATCTGTGTTCTAGAAATGCATCTAAGTTTGTCCTAACTTTCCTGGGAAGCCCATATTTCCCTCTAGTCCCATCAAAGTTCACTTTATTAACCCAGGAGTTATAGGTTTCAGCAGAAATAAATTCTTTCAGCAGCAACAAAATGTACTTGTCGGGCTTTCCACCAGATTCTCTGAAAATCTCATTCTTTCGTGTAGGAGCCACATTTTGTATGCTTACCTCTGGCAGCTCTTCTGTAGTACATTTGCCATCTCCTGCACCCACATCCGGACTGGTAATACTCATGTATTCGTCAGCTTGTGTTTGTATTCACATCACCTCACTTGGCCATATAATTCAGAGAGGCCAAAAGAAATGGTTGCCATTTTTTTTGAACAGAACTAGGACACAGAAAAAGAGCAGAGCAAAAGACAGGCTTATACTCCTCAGCATTTGCAAGAACACTGAACGGTGAGGGAGAAAATAAAACTGGATTTACCACTGAAGAATCCTAAATCCTGCATACTCATCTTTGGCTTTCAACTGAGCAGAATAAACAATCATAGTTTAGATAATGGCTTGTTTGCAGTTCTGTTCCAGTTACGCCTTGTGGAAGTGTTTGACTTCTCTTGCTTAGAAGTAGCAAAAATGCCTTTGAAAGCTTGATCCTCCTGAGCAATCTTTTGATTTGCTTCTTTAGCAGATTTACCCAAATTTGCCAGATCTGTTGACTGATCTTTTTGTTGTTTTCTTAGGAATCTGGACGTTACTTATGTTTATAAAAGTTCCATGTATATCGCTGTAATTGTTATATGGCTTTTAAAGGGCCACTTCAGAGTTGAATCAGCTGTTCTGGCCATAGATCTGAAGAACAGTGTCGGCTGACAGGTTTTGACACTCTTGTTAACAGGCAGTGGCTCGTAGTTTTTGAATATTTACTTTCTCTAATCTGAACCAGGGAACTGCTTGATCACAAGATGAGAGTTTGGCCAGGATTGCAGAGAGACACTTTCAAATTAAGAATATGAAAGGAGTTAGAAGCTAATCCTCTGCTGAGCATCTGCTCCCCAGTAGAAAAAAGTGGGAGAGAGTAAAGACAGCAAAACAAGGAAACCTTATTTGAGCTGTTTAGTCCACTGAAACTAAGTGTAGCTGTGTCTTTAGTCTTATTTTGTTTCTACCCCCCACTTCCTCCACTNTTTTTTTTTTCTGCTGTGATATTTCTGTAGCTAATTTCATTTCTCCCCCCAAACATTGTGACATCGTGATGGTCACAAAGGGAATCTACACTGGATTGTGCTGTAGAAAGTTATATAGCTACAACAGCATGGAGCTGTATACTTACAGGGCTGGATTCCCTCCAGAATGTAAGAAAGCTCATTTAAATTTAGCTCCAGGATCTATATATTACTTTACACTGTTCTGTGACAGAAGATAAACCTAGCACACCCTGCTGGGATTAACATGATTAGTAATCAGGCATTTCTGTAACATTATCAGATCAATCTAAAAGTTTCATTGTAGGAACTAGAAGATTTGTGAGTTCACAAAAGAACTGGAAAGAGGAGAAACCGGGAGGAAATGAAAAGGACAGCTTCATCTCTGAGCTACAGCTGTGAGTAGCGACACTGACCTGAAATGAAGGTTATCCTTGTGCTTACTGGGACTCTGCTGCGTGATGATTTTGCATTAGGTTGTTCATCATACAGAGAAACATGGTGATTCTTAACTCCTCCTGAAAGGAAATGACTGTATTAGGATACCAGGAGCACAGCACTGGAATGTGCACTTCCAGTAACTCATGCATTAGTACTGAGCATCCAGAGAAGGAACGTGCTTACTGCAGGCTGACAAACCTGGACCATTTGGCAGGCTCTGAGGTTTTTCACAGGTTGGCATTGTGACATGGGCTGAGCTTTTAACCTTGCCCACAACATTAATAATATTTAAATTGAAAGAATGCATACTCCAAGCAGGGCATGTTTCCAAGTTTGAGCCAAGAACTAAGCCATGCTGTACCTTAGGACTCAGCACTGGACTGCTTATTAATTTGTCCCTATAATTCTTAATAAAATTGTATTGCAACATGCAAGCAACAAGGGCCTCTTTGATAATTTACCCTCTGCAAGTTCAAATCCATGTTAGTGAAAGGAACTGTCTGCCTTATATTTCAAAAGTAATGAATTCAAATTCTGTTGGGATTGTAATTTTATTGAAAATCCTACATATCGTCTCATTATTATTTCTGGGTCAAATGGATCATTATATTGATTGATCAACACTTAATTTGTTATTATCCATAAGTACTGAGCAAATAATGAAAATGCACTGTCACTTTGTTAAAGAATGAACAAGAGAGACAGTTTACTTTTTTAATTAATTTTTTGCATACATGTAGATCAGGCTTGTATATCTCTGGAGCTTTGGCTGACCACTCAAACATCTGGCAGGAAAAGCTGAGTAGGAAAATAATTCATATATATGTATATAGTAAAGCCTGAATTTTTACCAATGCTCACTGTAAAAATAAACAACGTGCAGGGCAGTAGGTTTTAAATAATGCTGTAAGTTAATGGTGTTGAGCATAGAAACAAACTTCTGATGTTGTCATACTAATCAGGCATTTCTGTAGCATAATAAGATCAATCTAAAAATAAAAAATCAGGCAGCTCCATTCTAGGAGCTGGAAGGTCCGTGTTTTCTAGCTGGAAAGAGGAGAGACTGGGAATTTATTTGTATTTATTTATTTATATTTATTGACTTATGGTACTTCCTTTTTTAAAGTTACACCTGATTCTCCTGGATTTGTTAGGCACTTCCACTTTCTGACATCCCATACAGTGTAGAGAGAGAAGCACGGTAACACAGCATTCAGATGTGCAATGTACATGTACCAAGATATTACATCATTACTTGCAAGTCTTGAGAGAAAGACACTGGACCTTATTTTCAAACATTCTTAGTGCATACAAATCAAATTGAAAAAATAATGTTTCTTAAAATTGGAACCATTTTTCCTAATGTGAGTAACCATCATCTACTTTTAAGAAAACCTGTAAGTTAATTGTTCTGTGTCTCAGCTTGCCTAATTACTGTCTAAAGCAGGAATACTTTAGCCATGTGAAATCTCCGTTCACCACACCATGATACAAAGTAGAACTGACAAGAAAAACTATTTGTTTTTTTTCTGTCACAGTCATCCTATGTGGACCAAAGCTAGGAGGACTATAGATTAAAATTATTGTTTTCTGTATTTTATGGATAATGCAGCAATCAGGCATATCAGTACATAACACATACCTTCTTCTACTGAGCAGGTCCATGAGTGCTCAAATTATACCACAATGGGTTGTTCATGACCAGCAGCACCAACAAATGTATTTGCACGTTGTAGCCCAGTTACCTATACCTCTGCACCAGAACAACTCACTGTTCCCCTCTGAGTGTATTCCATCATGTGCTTGCACATGGGACTTATAATTACTCCATATGCCTCATAAATCCCTCCACAGTACCCTTGACTAATTGCAAGTGGGCAAGCTAACATATTGTGGTTGGCACTGAACTACCCACAGACTGGCCAGCTGAGAAGCCAATGGTCAACAGAACTGTTGAGTTCTCAGTTGAAATCTTTCTTCCATGGAAGCACTAGTTCGGCTTTCTTTGCTACCGAGGTGCCAGCTTTTGTGAAACTCATGGCAGAATATATCCTTACAGCTTCTACAAATTTGCCCCCTCCTTAAAGGAGGGGAACTGACAGGTGGACAAAAGAACAAACAACACCATATTGTGTATTTTATCCTTTGGAAACCAGGCTATAATGATATCTAAAACTTCACTCACAAAGTTATGAAATATCAAACAACACTGAGAAAGTTACGTGACAAACACCACTCTCAAAGTTCTAAAATACCTTATAAATATGAAATACCTTATAAATATAAAAGGTGAAACTGATTTATGCCAATAATCTCTTCAAGCGCTAATGTTTATCTAATGGATTCAGCTACCAAAAATTATTGCGTATGCTACAGAAAGCATTATAATTTGGGATTCACCTGTGCCATTATATCAAAGCTAAAATTATTCCAGGAGACTTTGGAATGTTCCATGTTGGTTGATACTACATGCTTTTAACTAAAAGCTTCTCCTTTCACTTTTCATCAACAGAAGTGGAACAATTAATGCTTCAAAATACAAGAGAGGCTTTTGTTCTTGTTTAAATTTTTGTACCTTAGCTTGAAAGGTATCTTGAGCTCCTTTGAAGTTTTCCTTTAATATACTGCACCCAAACCACTTCTTTCTAAGAGCCTCATTTAACTTTTACATTTTAAAGATCTTTCAATGCAAGCCCAAATGTAACAAAAGAAAGTGATAATTGTTGAAACAGGCAGAGTTGTGGAATAGTGTAGACACTGAATCTTACAGAAGCCACATGCTGGAAGTATCTTGTGCAACTCTGGCTCTGGTGCGTAGCTGGCAGGTAGGTCACATCGCATAGAATTTGCTTCATGCTGTAGACTAATGTTTTCTTGAATTATTGATCAAGTTTAATAATTCACAGAGACCCCAATTCCACAGGGCTTGTGTGGCCCCTTGCCGAGAGCCCCACTTGCTGCCAGTGGCATTCCCTCAGAGGTCTGCTTGTGCAATTCTCACACACAGGCTTAAATGGTGATTCTCTGCAAAGTCAGTGGTTAGACTTCTATAGATTTCACTGGGCATTGGGTTGGGCTGTATATTCTTTGATAAAGGATTGCATTTTCTCCTCTGCATTTGAAAACAGCTACCACCCATCTGATGGTAACAACAACAACTGAAATCCTTATTTGAGATTTTAGTGATCCCACTTAGGACTGCAGGCAGAAGGTCAAGACAGTCAACAGTGAGGAGTGCAGGATTGTTTGCAATTAATCCCAGTACTGCCCTGGCACTCACAGTGACTATATACTGGCATTCCTGCCCAACAGCCAAGTACAGTATTTAGCAGAGCCTGCAGAATTTGTGAATGGTTTCATACCCCTATTTAATTCCCTGAATTCCTTGTGGGTAATTCCTGATAGTCAGTGTACAGTGTATTTAATTTACCATATTAGAAATCTGCTATTTGATATTTTTGATGAGTCTGGCTATGAGTCTCTGATGCTGTCATCAGACTCCATCATGAGTGAGCAAATGTTGATGTCTTATTGTGGTTTATGAGCCACGAGCTCATCGTGCCTGTATTTCTGCTTGGTTTTGTGCTTCTACCAGTATTGTGGGAACTCACACACCATTTCAGACCTTCAAAAGTCTAATTCTCATGCACCATATATTTTTTTCTTTCTGAACTGGGACAGATGTCCCTTTCTGTAATAATTTAATTAACACTTTGGAATAATGATGCATTAATTAATGCCAGATTACAATAGAAATGCTACAGAATTACACTTTATATCAACATCAATGCAAAATGAATTCCTCCTGGATAATATTTCTTACAGAGAATATAAAAAGAGATAATACTAATTAGGCCATCAATTTAAATTTACCATAATTTCAATCCATGTCACTTATCTGTTCTCTAGCACAAAACCTTCTGTTCTACCATACACTTTTTGCTGCATTGATATCAGCATGGCAGCCAGACTGGGATTCATTTTTATACATAATAGTACACTCCTGTACTATAATCCTGGTTTTGGTGTCTGCGTTGTGAAGGATTGAACCTTAAAAATCAGATATAGGCTTAATAACATTCTGACGTAGACCTTCTGTGGGTAGAGGAACTTCACTGGCAAAAAAATACCCTCACCAGAGGCACAGGATTTTGTATCATGCATGGCACATCATTAGACTATAACACACAGTTGAGGTCGTTCTAATTCTTCCTGTCATGGCCCAGATTTGCTGCTGCAAATGCAACATCTGCAAAGTCATTCTTTGTGGGCATTATTATTTTAACTGCTTCATACCAGAATGTGAGACAAATAAGAAACCAACATATCTGTTCCCAAGAAGCTTCAGTCTCAGTGGTATATTCCCACTTCCAAGAATAAAATGGTTTATTTAAAGCACATCTGATCTCACTTGCACTTTGGTGCTTTTTATTTTACATGACCATCACCCTGATGCTGCTTCTTGTGCAGGCAAGAAAAGAGGATTAAAAAGCTAATTCTGAAATGCAAAGCATGAAAAAAATTAATGGAGATGATTCATTTTCAATGAACATCCAACAAAGCTTTGCTTTCCTCTCCACCTCCCCTCCTGACTCTATGTCAGTCTGTGTGGAACCTGCTGGGTCACCAGAATTTCATGCTTCTTGCTCTTCAGCAACCTGTGGCAAAGACCAACAGAAAGTGAAGTCACTAGAGACCAGTCAGGCTGGCTTGCAAGCACCGATGTTCGTTTGGAATTCTGAAGGAGTACAGGGAGTTAGCTGCACTTCAGCACCTGTAATGAAAAGTATCTGGAGACCTGGAAGTCTTGGTTGTACCAACATGCTAGGAGTTTGAGAGTTCTTCACCCACTGCGAACAGCTTCCCTGGGAAATTGTCAAAGGACATTTTTCTATTTTCCAGAATGCAGTTTTTCAGAATTTGCTGCATGATGAATTTTAACATCTTTGGGGATTTGTATTCCAAACACAACACCAAGTTTTGAAATTGGTATTGGTACAGCTCTAGTTGCTTCCTTCAGACTCTGAAATATCCTTCTTTACAGAAGTATTCTGCTCAGTATATTTTAATTGTATGATTTTTATAGTAGTAATTTGTACTAATTTTATTGTATAAAATTATTTATTTCAATGCAGAAAATGCTGATGCCCTTGTAGAATGTTTTCACCAAGAAGATTTCAAGAAGCATTGGCCACTCAGATCAGGAGACAGTAGTGTGAGGAACTACGGAGCAGTGACGGCGTTCAAAGGAAACAAAACCCCACATAGATGGTCCTGCTTTACGGAAAAATATTTCAGACTGGATAACAGCTCAGGAAATTCTTTTACTGGCACATTATGTATCTTCCAGAGGGGACCATTCTTTTTTTAATAAACATTCTGAGTGACATGTATGTCATGTAAAATACAAGCAACTTGTATCCAGTTAAATGACATGAGCCCTAAACCAGAAGCTGTGTGTATATTCGACCATCAGAAATATACACGGTACTCTGCTCCAGAATGGATTTCACACATTGTGCTTTGGCTTTAGCATACTGCTTTCTCTGGAGAGCACCATTCTGGTCTCTCTACCACGTGGGTAAATTGAATTAATGCAATAGCTCTTCTCCTTTACACAATTTATTTGGATTTTTGAAAAGGTCAGATATGTAAATCTATGTGATTTGTTTTATGAAACTACCTCTTTATTTGGGACAGTCCACTGTAAGTGGCCATCACTGCCCAGGACTGTTAAATGAATATGTAGTTAGGAGTAATGAAGTGAGCAGATCTTTGAAAATATGAAAAGAAGTTATTTTCCAAGGAGCTATCTATTAGATAGTGGAACAGACTTTTTGGAGAACTACAGTAAACCCTCATAATTAGATGGGCTTATAACTCAGTGCAGAGTAGTCGATGTACTAGAAAAAGTACAGTAACTACAGGGACTGAACTGATATTGATCCTAACTTTCTGGAATTAAGAAATCTCACAAATCTTTTCTATAACTTCTGTGAGGACTGGCAAAGAAGGGCTTTTGCAGATCAGGACCCAAGCAAGTACAGCAAACCAGCCTTGTACAGTAAAACAGCTTTGTGCTGAGGAAAGACTTGCTCTGTGCCAATCTACACTGTGCTTTCCTGTCTCAAGTGCTATTAATCCGTTAGTTTCACAAGCAATGAAATATGTTCAGAAAAACATAAAGAAAAAGAAGTGAAGATTATTTTTAGATTTTATATGTAACATCAACGAGAAACTAATTGGATTAAATATTTTAGTACAAAAATAGCACTCTTTTCCAGACTCCTTGTTTAGGTTGCCAGTTTTAAATATGTGCTTTTCTCTGTTTAAGTCTTCATATTGTGTTTTTTTCTCATTAAATTACATGGTCTCAAAATGAGGAACTTCTAATTTTTTAGATTATATTAACCCTTCATTGCTAAGAATGATTTCATGGAAATACAAATAAAGTATTTTAGCTGGGCAGCTGTCTGATGGTGCTGTGTTTAGCTGAAACTACAAATGAATATCTACAGAGGAATAGGGTGAGATGCCTCCCTTGAAGACGACATCTTTATGGAACATGAAAATCTGAATGTGCAGATGCCAGAGTTAAGTTCAAGTATTTTAGTACCCACGTATTTAAGTCCTAGGGTTTTTTTCTGGCACATTTTCAGCCTTAAATCTGATGTGGAATACTTGTAAGGTGGTGGCTGATAGAGGATTTCAACAGCTTTTCAATTTTAACTTCATGTTTAAGACTTCTGCAGGACATCCTTCTATGACAGCACCAATGCTTTGATGACACCTGCCTCTTTCCTGTTGGTCACACCTGTTGAAACTTATGTGTGTTAGCAAATCAGCTAATAACCTTCTTCTGGTTCCCTTCTTCATTTGCATTAGTGCTGTTAGCTCTACACTTAGGGAATTATGATATACAATGTATTCCTTGCTTAAATGGGTTTTATTGAGTGCCAAACGTATTTCTGGTCGTATTGCTTAATGATACCTCTAACTCAGAAAGGATAATTGTAAGAACAGAAAGTGTTTTCACAGATACATGTAACTTTTGAATAATTCTGTCCCTGGACTGTCCTGGGTTCATAGAACTCCCTATATTTATGTCTATGAAAAACTCTTCAAAGGTTCTGCTGGTAGCTAGAAAACATGGTACTCTTACCACAGCGCTGCATGTTGTAGCACAATGCAAATAATACCAAGCTAATTCCAGAGGGGTTAATACATCCATAGGGAGTGGGGCAGCATCATAAGAGGTTACTAGCTTAGATTCTGAAAGCAGGAGAGGCACCGGCAAGTGATGCTGCACCTGAGCTAATACATCCTCCATCTTGATGGTGGTAATTTCAGGGACAGCACTGCACTGACGATGCTGTGCTGCTTCCAGTTCTGCTGCATTGATACATCCAAGTGTGGTTGCCACTAGTTCAGGAACCATTGCACAGATGTTGGTCAAAGCCAAGATAAATATTAATATCACCAGAGTTACGTGCTCAAATTTTACTGGTGAAAATTTTAAAAATCACTACTCAGGTACATTCATCAGAGCTATGCTACACAGACTGGCTAATGACTATTGAACTTTTGAAACCTGTAAGTTCAAAAGCAATGGTTAAAAACTGTAGCAATTGGAGAATGTTGAATAAGTTCAAAGACAGGATGATCGGCTCATAGGTGTTTAGTAAAGAATAGTTTTCTAAGTTATTTGCTATGCATTGTTTATTCACCTCTAATAAGTATCATACAGTATAAATGGTATTTTTATTTCAGCTCCTAGAACATAAAAAAATCTGTGGAAGCTAGCTGAGAGTTTTGCAAGCGTATCTGAATGGCAAATCAACTGAGGTAAGTTGGAGTTTATGTCCCTGAACATATTGTACAATCAGTAGTGGATAAGGCAGGGTTTAAATATAGATTGAAAACCACAGGGTATTAAGTATCTAGGAATATTTTACCTTGTGGAGTTGAAGTCTACAGCTAAACTTAACAAAGAGGTAATGTGAAATACAGTGAAAAATAAATTGCTGGGTGGTCTCTGCCATGTACTGTATCATGTGGTGGAGAGGGCTGAGAGCCATAAGAATGATATTGGGACCAAACTTGACATACTGTATACATTAAACATCTTACTGTTTGCCTTCTGAGAAAAGTTCTTTAAAGAACTCATGGGTTTGTTAACAAAAACTTTATGGCATTATAGGAATCCCAAAATCTGGGATGAAAATGCTAGTGTTAACCACCTTTAGGTGGAGCAAATTTTCCAGAGTTACAAAAATACTGGTTTTTTTGTGAAGCCAAGGAATGGATACCATGTAAGTGGATCTCAGCCCATTTGGATGGCCTTTGAAAAAGCACAAACATTACTTTTTTAATTTGTTCTCTTAACAATAGTGTACTGAAAAGAGCCAAATGCCATACTGAAAGCCATGGCTAAGTAGATTTTGAATCATAAAGAAAACCCAGGGAAAAATGCAAGAGAAGATACAAAATGAAAAGAAGGTAAGTCCTACGAAACAAAATGAGTGTAAGATTTGTTTGTTTTCTTGACTTTTTTATGCTTAAGTGTCAGGCCCCTGAGGGCACTAGCAGGTCTTACTGGCCCAGAGCAGCCCCTCGGGGCTCCCTCGCCCTGCCCGTGGACAGGACCCCATTTCAGCACCCAGGGCCATCAGCAACCTCTGCCCCGGCAGCACCACAGTGGGGCCTGTCTCCAGCTCCCCACAGCCCTGTCCTGCCCAGCCATGGGCCACAATTGAGCTGGGCTGATGTGCAGGCCCACATCCTGGCCCATCCTTGTGAAGTGCTGGCGCCTGAGTTGTGGACCCCAAGTTAGAGTTGACCTGTGAATGAGTCACAACCCAGGAGAATGTTTTGGTTTTCCTATTGGCTTCATGTTCTAGAGGCAGAACCTGGCCCACCTGTGTCTCTGCAGCTCTGCCCTCACCCAGGTGGTCATGGTTGGGGTGGTGGGCGAGGCCAAGGCTATATTAATCAGGAGCTGATCTGTTAGAACTTCCTGTTGGGTGTGGCTTCTGTTGGGGCTGGTTGCATCTTGCTGAGCTCTCTTGATGGTGTCCTTCCATGTGAGGGGCCACTGAGGAGCCATGTCTGTCTGTTGTGCCTGGCAGGCAATGCTGGCACCACAGTGGGCAGTGGAGGAGCTGGGCCCACAGGAACCTATGGCAGGACTGTCTGAAAGAAGATTTTGGAGGGGATGTTGCGGAGTTCAGTGCTGGCCTGTGTGATCAGGCAACTGATGGCAGCGTAAAATGGTGATGGCTGAATCAGCACAACACCTTGTCCCCAGGGAGATGCCCAGGGCTGGTGCTGCACCAGTGGCCCAAACTTGCCCCTCTTCTGGCTAGGGGTGGGTCAAGGCCATGGCTGCCAGCCCTGCCCTGCCATCCTGCCTGCCCCTGTGCTCCTGGCCCCATGGAGGCCTTGGCCTGCGCAGGGTTCCAGTGTTAAACAATAAAGCAGGAGGGCTGCATATTGTAGGTTACAGAATATGTCAGACCCACAGAAAGGTGTCTGTGGCTTTCTCATCTCCTTGTAAAACTGTGTAGGCTTGGACCAGGACTACAAATGTGTGCAGTTGCAGCCTTCATGCAGACTGAGAGAAGTGCCGTGGAAACCTCTCTGCTTCTCCACTGTGACTAACATAGAGGCAATGTAAGTAAAACACAGACTTCTGCTAATTTCTAAGGGTTTTGAGTCAAGCCCCTTAACTATATGTATTATGTTCTTCTCTGCTTGCTTCAGTCTCCTCAAAATTACCACTCATAGCTTAATGAATAAGCACTGTCGCCTTAAATACTGCAAGAGGAAGATTACAGAGTGAATGCAAGGATGGACTTCTAGTGTGCTGCCTTAGTCCTGCTGCTTTATTTTTGATTAATGGAACAATAAACACGAATGAGAACTGCTAGGGATAGCTCAAGAGATGTGACAGATGCTTGTTGCTCTTCAAAGGACATTTACTACCTTAAATAGTCTATGATTGTAATTTTGGTTGGGGGTTGGTGGCTCTATTCCATTTGTATGGGTATCCAATTACAACTCAAATATTTGCACTTGACAGCAGTTTTAGACTACATAGTTAAATGAAAAATGAACCAAATGCAGTACATACTTTAATAACAATCAGTCTTAAGAGAATTTTTGTAGAACAACTTCTGACCCACTAGGATTATTAAACATCCCATAGCATTTTTTGTAAGATTAGTCACAGTGTCTTTTCTGAAACTCAATTTATATTATTCCATTCTGCCTCCATAAATCGCCCTACAGTATCAACTGAATATAGTATTCTTCTGTCACAGATTGTTGTAGAAAGTTAAAAAGCTGTCATATTCCACCTCAGAAATGGATCCACTTTGCTAGAATGTAATGCAGTTCTATTACAAGATTTGGAATTTTTTGTTATTTTACCATCCAGTATATTAGCAAGAGAATCCATTATTTTTTCAGTGCTTCTTGGTGTCCTCATCTGCATCAATGAATACAGAAATGAAAAGTACTAGTATTTCACAAAGGCATTGATTTCCAGAGATTGTCCTAGATGGACTGTCCAGAAAAGAAGGAATACCCTACATATGTGCCTAAATATATGCACTAGCGGAACCAGGTTTCTAACTTTTCAAACCCTCTCTTTATTTCACAAGGAATGACTACATTCTAGATGAAGGTCCCCAAAACCATGATTATTTACTTATTACATTTTGTTTCTTGGCAAGTCTTGCAGGTGATGCAGTAAATGTCATTCCTTCCCTTTACTACGTATCAAGCAAGCAGATCATTCCCCTTCTTTTGACCGAGGGGAGAGCCAGTAGCCCTGCTCTTCTTGATTATTATGCATCTTGTTAAATGTTTGTCAGAATGGGGATATAAACCAAGTGTGAATAATTACATTCTGCCTACCTAAATTCCCACTGCAATTTCATTTAAGTATAGTAGATTTCTTCATTTCCTGCTTTTAGGCCTGTTCTGGCATCTACTGAAGTAAATGGAAATTTCTCAAAGACTTTGGTGAAGGAAATGCCCATAAACCATGGTGTAATTCTGTTGTGGTATTAAACAGCTTGAATTGACATAAGTAGAGTCTATATCTTATTATAAATTGCTTGCACTGTATATCTTTACCAGTTTGAAAAACTCTTCACGTTTCATCAACATTATGTATATATTCAAGATATAACAAATCGCAATTACTACATTATATATGTACTTTGTTGGAGACATCTGTTAAATTTACAGATATGTATGGTTGATCCTGGTGTCACTGAACTTTATCCAGTTCCTTCCTTTGACTTTAGTTAAGATGTCTAGTTAACACCTTAAGAGCAGCAGGGCATAGTAGCTTTCTGAGGCATGGAAATTCTCTTCTCTGTCTTTTGTGGATGAGTGCAGGGAAAAAAATATAAGTAAGCAAGTTGTTAAAAAATTGAATTCAAGTCTTTTGAACCCCAGATCAATACCTAAACTGCAATACTCCATGGCACTTCATCAAGGAATGAACGCAGTTGCAAGTAATTGGTGCTCTGTGCTTTCTTAGAAAACTTTGGAATTTTTGCAAAATACTTTTTTACTTTAATAACATTTCTAGAGATAAGAAGTGCAGGTTTTTAATCCTTCTCATTTATCTCTAAGGAGTTCTTTGGAGTAGACAGAGAGAATGTCTCAGTAAGCAACTCAAAGTAAAGGCAAACCAAATAGTACAGTTAATTCAGACCTGAGCTTTCGTAATGTTTTGAGGGTACTCAGGCCTGTCTTTAACCAGAACTGATTTTATTAAGTATTTTAATAAAGTAAGGGACACTGTCTAATGAAACCAGATGGCTCCAGGCTGTAATATATTTGATACAGTTGTTCCCACCTTCTTTTCTCTTGATGATTATGTTTTATAAGTTATTCCATTCACTCTCATTCTTATGACTTTTGATCATATAGTCGTGAGCCAGGCCCAGGCCAGGGCAGGTCACAGGCCATCTCTTTATTCCTCCGAAGTTGGTGTCATGGACTTTTAACCTTGGCCTGATCTATTGGCATGGAAATTGCTAGTATCCTAAATATACAACATTCCTTTTCTTCAGCCTTAGACAAAACCAGGAGTAGGGCTGGTATAAACATCTGTGATGACGGCTTCATAAAGGAATTCTGCAGTGAAGCTAGAGCAGTGGAGAGAATCTCAACAATTTAATTCTGTGATTCTTCTGTGGCAGTGGGAGGTCATTTTAATTCAAGAGCAAAAACAACAGAGTCTTGCAGTATCACATACAGCATTCCTAGTAATTTAAAAATCCTCTAAATCAGAAGCATGGTACAGGTAAGCAAGCTTTTAAAAACCCTCCTGACAAGAAAGATGGTTTTATTTTATTTAATTTTTAAATGTTTCTGCAGCTTGCTAGATTCATAACCTAGGGCAAGTTTAATTAAAGTAAATGAAGCAGTTTTAAGTGAAGAGAAAACCCAGACTTTCTCTGTAATGGGTTCTTGCCCTTTTAACTCTAGATAAAGCCACAGATATATGCCAATGTAGACAGGAGATTTGGGAAATTCCTTCATAAAATTTCCTTACTAGTCACTTCTGTAGACATCTTAGCACCCTTGTGACATGATCCATTCCATTGCTTTTTGTCAACAATTGGAGAGGGTGGGTTTTATATTGTGAAGATTGTAACAATAGAGTATCATGCAGGAAAGTTCTGCGTGTATGGTTTGCCAACCTTTTAGTTTATGAATCCTTTCTTAAGAGAGCAGACCTGTACAATACTATTCAAATGTCCAGATTCAGCCTCAATCGAGGAATACCAGTGAATGTGGAGAGAACAGTTGCTGTGAATGCTGCACTGACCCTATAGATGGTCCCAGTAGGAATTTGTTTTGACGTGCCTGGGCAGCTTGCCTACAATACAAACGGCACCCATCTTACCTTCAGTGGATAAGGATCTGCCAGTTGCATGTTGCCTCCAGTCATTTCTTGCAAACATTTCCTGACTTGATCCAGGCAGTGGGCAGTCCGTATTCCTGGTGGTTATCAGCCAGGTTTGTGATCTGACTCTTATTAGTAGAACCATTCATCTCTTTTGGAATGGTGGATGGAAGTACTTTCTAGAGTTCATCAGTTCATCCTGAAATACCAATGAAGCTCAGAAGGGATGATGTCAGGGTCCTTGACTGTCCCAAATTAACAATCTGACATCCCAGGAAATATACAGAATCATAATAACTTTGGTTGAAAAAGACCCTTAAGATCATCAAGTCCAACTGTTAACCCAACACTGTCAAGTCCACCACTAAACCATGTCCCTAAGCACCATGTCTACATGGCTTTTAAATACCTCAAGGGATGGTAACTCCACCACTGCCTTGGGCAGCCTGTCCCCGTGCTTGATAACCCTTTTCGTGAAGAAATTTTTCCTTGTATCTTGCTCTCCCTTCTGTTAGATGCAGCATCTCATGCTTGGGCCTTTCTGCCACATCCCAGTTCATCTCATCTAACTTACCACAGGAAGGTATAAGAAATGCAATTTGCACTATAGTCATCTCATCCAGAAATTAACCTTAAAGTTTTATATTTTCAAATCCATCTGCATGTCAATAAGTATCTCCACTGAGCTGTTATGAAGAAGCATGTGGTGTCTTATACCAGCTATGTTTAAAAGAAAAAGCAGCTTTTGTAGTCTACTCTAAGTCCCCTTTGTTCAGGGCTACACATTAAATACAGTATGTGTTAAACTTTTGATTCGTTTCCTCTTTTGTTTTGTTTTAGACTATTTATTCAGTCTTCAAAATCCCTTCATCAAGATGTTGACCTGATGACTGTCCAGATCACCTCCTTAAATTAGGACAGGTACGTTTGGTTCTGCACTTGTGAAATTCTGAATTGTCCGATTGTTCTTCATCACCATTTAAATAAGCATATTTCTGGTCCTGATGAAGAGCGAGCCTGCTTGGCGAGATGCAGGAAACTATGCATGAGCTCTGAGTGGGCTTGTTGACAGAGTTCACTGGAGGAATGTAACATTTACAGAGGAATTGAAATGCTCCTAACAGAGCATTTTTCCTGTGAGAAACACTCACAGAATCAAAGGCTACAAATGAAATCTTTTTCATCTCTCTAGAGAAGCAAGGAAAGCATTTCACATTTATTTTGCAAACAATCAATGTGTAATAATCAGGTTATTTTTGTAGAAATGATAACTTGTTTGTAACTGTGTATTAAAAAGCACACTGCAAGTCATTCAGGGTGTAAGATCAAGCGCTCTCAATTTAGAGGATGGCCCTAGAATCCTAAGTCAGCTTCCCTCAGGTATGTGTTACGATAGCATCCTTACTTACAAATCATGTATTATTCTTGCCTCCTTTTGTGCACAAGAGCAATGATTTGCAGGGAATAAGGAAGGTGTTGAGTAGTTCCCTGTAACTTCATTGCCTAGTCTGTAGTCTTAGCCTTATTTATTGTCCACTGTGCCAGCTAATGTCATCCAAACTTGCACTGCATTTGGCATTACTAATCTCTTTTTAGTGTTTTCAATGGCATCCTTCATTACAGAATTATCTGAATACTTCCCTGATTAGTTTTTCTGTATGGGGGGAGCCAAGAATATTATCCCCACTTTATAGCTGGGAAAGTGTAAATTAGCTGAGCAGTAATAAGAAGTTAACACGACTAAAACTTATGCTGGCACTGTTTTTCAATTTATATACTTGCAGTGACATTGCATGTCCTTATATTCCTGTATTATGTGTAAGGGTAAATAGGAATTTTGACTTCTTGTTTTTCTGTCATTCATTATGTGGCCTCTGTCTATTACACCATCCTTTATTTGAGCGGTCTCTGTCTTTTTAATCTTTGCACATTGGGATTTCCCTTTAGGCCGCCGTCTTTTTCACTGCTCCTACCTAGACATTTCCATTTTAGAGAGAATAAGATCAAAATTCTGTTTGATTATTCACTATATATCAAAAAGGGATTTTTTTTTTTGTCTGAAAGATGTCTTTTTAAAGCAAAATAGATCACACAAAATGACTTCAATATGGGCAGTATCAGTGCTGGCTTACTTGGCACTAGGACTGAGTATTCCCTTTCAGGGCCAATGAATGTGTATGTCATTAGCCAAGTCTGACAGAGGACGATGGTTAACATTAATTTTGTTGCTTTGCTGGTGGTTTCATGAAACAAAATTCTGACTGCTGAGAGTTAGACTAAGCAAATTGTTCTTAGTTTGGACAGACCACTGCAGGATATGAAATGGTCCTTTGCAATGAACGGACCTTGATTTAAGTAGTCATGGACCAGCACACAGAATGCATATTCCATATCTAAGCCACTCTGTGGCTTATAATTGTTATTCAGACTGGCATTCACATATGTGAAAACTCTATGGATTTCGATTGGTAACAATTTTAAATAATTAACATAAACATATTAACTCCAGCAACGGGCATATCACATTAAGTAACACAAGATGTACATTTGGGAGTGCTACTATAAGGTGGACCAGCATGCTCCTGCAGCCTGGGCCAAGCGTGCTCTTGATGGTGATTAGAAAGTGATGTTCACAACTGTGAAAATTCAACACAGGGCCTTGCCATTTGAGGTTGTCTAGAGAAAGCTAAGTCCTTGAGCAACTGTAGAATTTTCAATGACGTGCCTTGCTACACGTCTCTGGCATAATTTTGGTTGCTTGCAATGAAACAACCAAAACAGTTTTCTTTTCCAAAACAGCACATATGTGGACAGTGGATCATGCTTTGCTGTCCTGTCCCCGTGCAACGCGGTGATCTCACAGTGGCTAATGGTGCATTGTCTGAGAGCAACACCACTCTTCCAAAAGAGATCAACTACTAAACTGATAGGCAGTATAATGAGAACCTCCTGCTGACAGCAGGTATTTCTGTTTTATCTGAGAATAATTCACTGAGTAGATAACTGGTGAATTCCCAATGGGAAAAAACTTGATTCTGCCTGAGCATAGGTTACCAAATGTACCACCAAAAAATAATTGATTTTGTGATGTATCAAGTAGGGACATAGTTGAGACTATTGAACTTTTCACTTAGGGCCTCAGGGTGAACTTGAACCAAGCTCCCAAAGGTGAAGAACTAGTGCTTGACATGTGCAGGGTTTTGCACTCTTAACAGCCTCTTTAACTTTCATTTTCTCCTATTAATCTACTTTCACCAAGATCTAGATGTGCACAGAGTCTCATTAAGATGGTTGAGTTGTCACTGGAGATAATCACCAAAGGAATGTGTTATAAAAGGAGAAAAAAAATATGTCTAGAAAGTCTGAATAATTTTTTTATGCTGTTGTTTTAGTGAAGAGGCTTTGGATGCTGATAGGAAAGTTACTATAGCTATAGGGCACATTTAATTGCATTTTAGAAACTTCTTTTAATCCTGTAATAACAAAAAATTAAATCAGTGCTGACATTTTTTTGTTGCCAGAAGAAGGTAGTAAAAGGGTAAAGAAATAATTGTTAGTTCTGAGAATATAATTAGCAACTTTAATGCTTTAATCTAAAAAATGCATATTTTGAGCCTGGGTGAATGATTAAAGAAAAGATATTGAAAGCCTTTGAAATTTCTAACTGTTTGTTTTTAATTGTAAATTATGATCACTATAATTAGCTCATTTAGTACATTTATAATGTAAACAAATATGAATATAGAGAAGTTCAGTGATATATTTCAGGGCAAATAAGAGCAACATTGTGACCCTGGGCTCTATTTATTAAGCCTTTCTTGTAGCGTTTGGCACTGCTTCATTCTTTCATACTGGTTGGTTTTTTCCCCTTTTTTTCCCGAAGATAAAAGAAAGCCATACATAATACTTGCAGGTCTTTGCTGAGGTCTTAATGCATCTGGAACTATGCTGGAGAAAATACAGATAGAAATCTGGACCTTTTGGGCCTCCATTTAACCCTCACTCTGAAGCTTTCTTACAGCTAGAGTATTTAACATGTTAAAAAAGAAATACTACGTATTTTCTTAAACACTAGGTTGTTAACACTGAGCAATTAGGTCAACTAAAAGTGATATTATGCTTCAGGTAGACTTACCTATTTCTGTAGCTAGCTATCTGCAGAAATGCAGTGTGTCTGATACTGGCTGTTCTGTTTCCTGGTGATGCACTTTATGTAGCATCCTGGGACAGGATTTCAGAAATCCACTCCTTTCCTGATCCAAGTGCTGCCGTACACATCACTCAGTATCAAGAACAGGAGCTGCCTGGCTAAGGCTCCCTGCATGCTAATGGAAACACTTAATGAGTAACAGGATGTTTTTCACCCACCAAGTTCAAAGATTAAAATTTAGGGTTTAGTCTCACCATTATTTTTATTTAAAAGGCATCTTTTGTTACATTTCCAGAGCTCAGTTATCATGCTGCGACACACTGCATCCAGTTCCGATAAGTCATGGAAAGTTATGATTAGTTAAGCTCCTTATGAATAGAGAAGGCTTCCCTGAAGGTTGAAACTGGCCTCTAAGTTGAGATTTTAAATCATTGTTGAAGTGTTTTGACTAGGCTGCCTTTGTGTACACTAAACAGTTTAAGGTTACTTTTTAATCCAGTGGCGCCTGTTTTATGATGTACACTTGCTGCAGATTGAATGTTGTTCTGTTCATCACTGCCAGCTGTCTCCTTGGGATCCTCTAGTAACTAAGTTATTTTATCTCAGAGGAATGAATTGTCAATAGCAAGCAAATAATAACTTTTCTGCTGAATTCTCAAGATTTTTAAATAAAGCCCCTCTTCTTCTGTCATACCTAGCCTATAATGTAAAATGTGTTGTGAGCGTTAGTTGCTCAATTCTTTCACTGTGAGCCTTCACGAGTTAAAGTGTTCATAGCACGAAACAAAGCTAGAAGAGGCACATATTGCAGCAGCGTATTCACCATATTCTGTGGAGATTTTTTAGCTGAAGGAAGTAAGCCCTGGTTATTACAGCTGTCACGGTGACATCTGATATTTCAGTATCAGTGATTGTCTCACCCACCGCATGACCCTGATCACTGCCATGATTCTCTGTCCGCTATTAAACTGTGAAAGGTCTTGGTCCTCCAGGTGCCGTTTCAAGTCTGAAATAGCAACTTGTCTGTCATACTCTCTCTGCCTAACTTAATGCTTAAGGACCCAGCAAAAGCGTTTAATGTAGACAGGGTCTCAAACAGCAACAAAGCAAAGAACACGTCTTCTATCTATTTTCATGGCTGATGCAGGGCACTAAGTATGCATTGGTTATTAAAAATGACCAAACTTTGAAGTGACTTTTTGCCTTTAATCTCAACAATGATATTTTTTGCATTTCATTTCCACTTCTGGGGAACACAGTTGCCTCTTTGAAGTCCTGAGAGGTATGTACTGTTGCACAGAAATGGGGGCATATAGTATGAGAATTTTCATGAGCCAAAACTAAAAAATTCCAAAATATTGTCATTGGAAATTTCAGATCCAAAGCAGATCTTTAGAGAATTTTGCTTTTTTTTTCCATATTAGGGAAAAAATAAGAAAAAATGTTTCATGGAAATCTAGTTTAAAAACCCAAAACTGTAATCTAAACTCCAAAATTGTGTAGTTGAAGTGAATAGAACTTCCCATGATGCACATTTTTTTTCTCCTTAGTAAGTACCTTATGTGTGGCAAGATTAATTGAGAAGTTGCTTAACCTCAGCAACATGAAAGACTTAGACAGTATCTATATTTTATGCAGATAGATAAAGCCTATCATGCCTACCTAATTTTTAGGAATAAGGCATTGGAAAAGATTCTGTACTTAAGACAGCAGAGCTGGCCTGACTAGCTATTGCTCTATGCATTGTACAAGCTTTGACACAGTGGATGTCAGATGTTTCCAGCCCTGAATGCTTGTCTTTTTTAGCCCTGTACTGTCGTTAAATTCATGTGAACTGGTGTGTGGGGCTTGACAGCCAAGAACCAGGGTTTTTATATTGAAATTCAGCTGCATCTGTATTGTACCAGAAATTAAGTAGATGTAATGTCAAAGTAATAAAGAGGTTGGATACCAGCTTCTGTATTTTTAAAAAATGATTTTAGGCTCTTAAATGTAGTTTTATAAAAATTATTTTTGTGCTTTGGTGGACATGCTTGTGAGATCTGACCTGCAGTTCCTCCTCTAATGTAGAGGGAAAGGTACTTCTGTGCAGAGCGCTTCTGGTCACCTTTGCTTAAGGTAGTGCTGAGTTTCTTGCAGTGACCCCCATGAACAGGATCTCCAGCAAACACAGCTGCAGCGTGTTATATTAGAAAATTATTTTCTTTGAAATAGAACTATCCATGCTTTCATACCCTCTGCAGTATATTCTGGATTGCAGTTGCAAATACCATTTTTTATGGCAGGAAAGGTCCTCTCTTCATATTTTGTCAGAGGCATCTCACTGTAACAGTACCTATATGCAATATGTATATATGCATATATAGTGTATATTATATATGAAAAAAAAAATGTCTGACTTCATATCTCAGGTTAAGCTAAGAAAAGGTCATCCTTTAAAAGTAAAACCTTACAAAATTTTATATACTTGTAAACTAAAGTTATGAAGTTATATTTGTGAAGTGAAAAGGTTATAAATGCTGTTTTGCTTATCACGGTGGAAAATCAGATCAGAAGTTGTCAGTAGAGTAGTTTTAGAAGAGTTCTGTCATGACTCTAAAGATGGAAAGCAGGATAGATTAGGATTTAGAGCTAATGTGAGAAAAAGAGAGAAGGGAGGGTATGTGTTCCTGAGAAAACACAACAAATGTAAAAAGTGGGAAAATTAAGGTGTGTCCACTCTGAGCACATGTTTGACATTAACTTGTAGCAGGCAGGGCTTTGCTGACTGTTAAATAGAAAACTGCAAATCTGTTGAATAAGGGACACAGACCAAGCCAACTGGATTGCAGAAAAACTTATTGCCCTTCCGTGGAATATCCATAATGGCTCAGTGTTCTCCATCCATCCATGATCCATTTGATGTCTGGATCTGCACTGCTTTTTATACACACTATTTACTGTAATCAGAGACATCACACAACCAGGGGGTTAGAGATGGGATTATGTGTTTCTACCAATCCTCCCAAATCCTAAAATTTAAAGAGAAAAAAACACTGGTTTATTTCTGTTTTCTTTTAAAAGAAAAATAGTTGCTAAAATTTGTCAGTCTGTGGACAAACACTGGATTTGATACTGCTGTTGGCAGTTCAGGCATGAAAGGCTTTGAGTGTCATGCTCTCTGGAATATAACTCTGCTTGTTCATATTTTCTTATGATATTTGGATGTGCTGTTGCAAAGCCTTAGTCTTCACTATGCTCATAGGTTTTCCACAATGATTATGACTGGGACCCTTAAATGATGCTGTAATTACTATTATTCATAGTAACGGCTTGTTGGTAATAATTACTAATAATCTTGATAATACCCTAAGGAAAAATACAGTAGGTGGAAAGCCACAGATTGACTCGTAACAACGAGAGACTCATTCCTTGCACCCATCTTCTAACAAAAGCATTAATTGCCAGCTTTTTTCAAGGCTGATGAAGAGATTTCTGGAGAGACTTCTCGCATACCGACCCTACGTGCCCACCTGAAAGGCCTCAAATATTAAGAGCTGAAGAATGAACAGGCCTCTGCCATGATTTCTGTGAATAATTCAAGCAGCAAATATAACTTATTTCCATCCAGCCTTCTGTCTCTCTTTCACTTTTTCTTCATCTTAGTTTTCTTGGCCTTTTGTGTTTTCATAAGCCTGTAGAGTGTGTGGTAGACAAAAAGTATAATTTTCATAGCTTGGTAGGCAACATGTTACCAGAAAGTTTCCAGAAAATCTGTTTCTGATAAGGTATGTTGCCAAATATGTATTGGTTTTATATTCTTAAATTCACTTTATAAAAATGTGCACAAACCCCTGGATGTGTTTATCCACAGCTTTGAAAGAACAATAATAAAAATGAGCAGCATTCCATGATCATTTAGTCTTCAGACCCAGTAACAAACTCCTTATTCACTTACACAAGTGCAGCCCTGTCCAGTGGTTTGTCCCACAGGCAGAATGTGCCTGTCACTCTTGGCACCATGGAGGGCAGAGAAAGAAATCTTTCTCATTGGCTGGGAAGGCTCCATGCAGATGAAGTAACATAATCCTGAACGGTGTGCTCAGATTTTTTCAATAAATGTTTTTCGTCACTACAGAGCTTTATATAACAGCAGTAAAGGCAAGAGGAAATTAGAAACGCAGCTGAGACTGCATCTCGTACTTCATAATGGCCTAAAATTGTTACTGTTTATTAAAACTAACACCCCTTGTCAGGGTGTCGATCAGAAATTCTCTACAGTCTCTATTCTTTGATCTTTTCATTTTACAAACCACAGATATTTGTTGCCATTTCTTTATTTAGTTTTATGTCTAAAACATTGAGACACAAAACTGCTTTCCAATAATGTTGCACGATAAGAAGTACTCCTGAATTCATTGAGCCAGAAAACCAGCGAACTCATTGCTAAACAAATACGTCCACTCTCAATGAAAGAACTCTGGTGTAACACAAAGAGAAATGGTCAAAAGTGGCACCAGAAAGGATGCTTTCAAAAACCTGTCATGTCTGTGGGCCTCCTGCTTCTACTGCTGTCCTGTCAGAATATGGGCTTAACCTATTCTAATACACACATTTACCTTTTGTTTCAGCTCCCTGGCTCCTGCACATGCAAACATTTGAATTTCCTGTTGGCTCAGAGGTGAGATTTATAACATTTATTAAAGTTGCTTTTCACTGTGAGTTTACTGGGCAAAAAGCCTAAGAGGGCTTTTTTCTTTAAGGGGGTTTAATTGCTTGAATTTACCAGAGGGGTGAACATTATGTTTTCTTTGCAGCACCACTATCCACTAAGATTGCCAGGTGTTGAATTTCCCTAGAGGTTCCCTATTTATTGAAGGAATTCATGAAATACCCATCTATCCAGAGCTGGGGCTTCTACCATCCTTTTCCCATTCATTGTCTTGATTTTGTTTCCTTCATGGCTGCTTTTGAATTTCTTGATTGATCCTGTTCATTTCTGTCCGTTCCTCTCCATAAGTGTCCTCCCTCCTCTCTGCTTGAGCACCTTGGCCATTAAAAATGGGCCAGACTTGCCTCAGAATTGAATGCGCCTGAAAGCCTTTTGCTGTGATGTGGCTGCTGGTGCAGAGACAGTTCAGTGCTGGAAGTACACCAGTGCTCTTTAGCAGCATGGAAAAAAAATGAACAGAGCACAGGAAAGACAAAAAAAGTGGACGGAAGGGTGAAGAGCAAAGAGGTATTTTGCAATATTTAAAATAAAAACCTATAAATGGCCCTTTAAAATCCATGAATGGACCTCTCAACAGATGGCAGCCCTACTGTCAAGCAAGCCCAAGGCAGGCAGACCATAATTGTTAGCAAGTGTATTGTTAAGGGAATTTACTAATTTACTGATGCAGCAGCCGCTTCGGTTGAAGAATAAATTGGAATATTTTGGTGCATTTCCTTTAAAAAGTCATCCACTTTCAAGTCTATGTATTAAAATGACAAAGTCTTAAATGGGGGGCTCCTTTGCTAAACAAAAGATATGCAAATGACATTTCAAGATTTATATTATGATAAAAAACGAAACACAAAAGAGACATTATCTTGAAAAAATGTAAAAGTACATTGCTTCATGAGTCTATAATGATATAATGTGATGTTGATGTAGTTAAAGATGTCAGAAGGGAGACAATGACCTTAAAAGTTTAAGGCAGACACATTAATATTGATTGATTTTTAAGAGATTGAACAGCAAGAATATATCTATATATAGCTTGGATATTGGATTGTTTGAAAATTTGAGATGAGATACAGAACATTTTGGTCTTGTAATGCTTTAGACCTAACAGCACGAACATGCTATTAATGCAGCCATTTGGGCTACAAGAAACTGTATGTGAATTTAGCAGACTGTAAACCTATTGTAAGAATCAGTGCTGACAAGGCTGGATGACCTTTTCTGGTTTAACCACAAATACAGGTTTCTCATGTATGGTGTTGGTTTTCTCATTTCTTTTACCCTGTTCAATGCATATATCTAGATCTGTATGGAATTTTACAACTATTTTGTACACACACACATACACACACTCATATATATTTGCATAATACATTGAGCACTGTAAAACCTCAGCATCTTCTGGTCTTGAACCAAATAATGTGACTGTACATCTCTCACATCATTTTTTCTTCCTGCTTTTCCCCAAGCTGTGAGAAGGTAGTCAGTAACACTTCTTGTTTAAGTAAGTTTAGGCTCATCTTCCATCCATGTCTATGCCAGCAAAGTGCTAAAATATTGTGGTATTTTTTTATTTCTTTGGGACAGTTAATTTTATCATCTCAGGTTGATGAAAACTTCATCTCCTTCAGAAATGAGTTTTGCTCCTGATGTAGAGACTTCCACGGGTCAGAGAAATGGAGAAGCTGGACATGGTTGGCCTTTTAGACTTTTAGGGACCAGGCCACAAATGCCTCAGACACAGGGACTAAGAATTTAACTTGTAAAAAACAAGTCTGACCTGTATGAGATGGATCGTCTTGCTGGGAAGAGATCCTGCAGCATTGTACAATCTGGAGATTTTCATTCAGAATCAGACCTCGTGAAACATGAGGCAGATAAACATAAGGTGTAGACCACATTTATAAAAAGGGGTTTTTTTTAATATCACTTTCCAAAGAATCATTGCTCTTTTTACCTCCTTCTCCCCACATATGAAGTGATAGAAAATCAATATCTGAAGGAAAGAGGACAGCTGGGAGCCTGGAGTTCAGTATAGACATTTTGCATAATAGAGAATTCTTGTTTTCAAGAAGCAATGACAAGAAAAATTATCACATTGCCACTTTGCCTCCAGATTCAATTTTTACAATGTATAACCAGAAATAGAAAGAGCTGGATAATTTCTGGGAGAACTATCAAACAGCAAGGTGTCTGGGTGTCACAGCTGCATCCTGTAAACCTCTACTTGGTTTCACCAATGGTAAAACCTGCTTTGAGGAAAATTGCCCTAACAGCCTGTTTAGTAAACCAGAGAAGGCACAGTGTCTCCAAAGGGCCCGGCCTGAGTGAGTGTCCAGAATCCCAGAAAGGCAAGAAATCTGAAGACAGTCAGACTTTATTTAATTCTTTTTTACTACAAATCTCATTTCAGAGAATGATTAACAGAAGAAGAGACATAAATGGCAAAGTCTTGATCAAGGGAGCTGCTGCCAGGGTACCATCTAGATAAATTAGGAAAAGAATGCTCAGGTTTCTGTGAAAGAAGACTAATGGCATTAAGTCAAGATGAAATAGAAGGGAGCAGCATTGCAAGCTGAAAATCATAAAAGACCAGCCTGCCCTGACAAGAAATTTTCTAAACTGAAAAGTAACTAGAAATGCTAAGGTAAGACTTTCTGCAAGTGTCAGGTCCTGAAGTTACTCAGGGCTGAAGATGATCCAGGCACCAAATTTGCTTTTTGGGTTGTGTAAAGACAAGTGAAGGAATGTTCTGGAAGCATCTGAAACAGTAGCTGTTGGTAGCAGCTCAAAAAACTGCATCTCATGCACTCACTCCACTCAATGGGGAGCAGTCCCTTCACTTAAATCTGAAACAATCCCACCTGGGGCAAGCAGACAGTGGGTGAAAGGAGAGTGTGAAACCTACAGCCAGCAAATGTTTATGTGATTCAGAGAACTTGTTTACAAGAAAGCAGGAATAGCAGTCTCCTGAAAGGAGTGGGGCCCTAGCTGTGATCATGGGAAAACTTTAGAAGTTATCATATTTGTATGAAGAGAGCTTTTAGAAAGTAAGATGTGTCTTTAGGTATACCAAAAGGGATTTTTAAAAAGTAAGTTAAAAAAACAACACCAATTTGATGGTCTAAAGTATATTTCTGCAAATCTGTAGAGTGTTTAAACGAAAACAAAATGCCTCTTTCTCAGGAAATGCTGAATTGTTGTTTGAGTATTGACTTAGCCTTCTAAGAAACACTAGTATTCCTAAATAAAGGGGCAGATCTTCCATCAGAAGTCTCCTAGCTTCAGATCTGGATTATAATATTGAGCAGCATTTCTGCAGCCAAGCACTTAGTATGATCGGTAACAAAACTGTATAAGATTAGCTAATGTACTTTTCTGTGATGTGCAAAGTGAATGCCAGGACGCAGCATTATACCTGACTGCAGCAGCATGAAGTTATGCTTCAATGGCATTCCATTGTAATGTGGGATTTTGAAAGCAGGGAAGCAGTCTCTGGAGTGCTGCACATCAGCAAGAAATTATTTTTGAAAGGAGAAAATAAAGAAAGAGTTTGAACTGATGTTTAGAACAAATAAATGGGAGCGGCAAAACTTTCAGTATTGGTATTACACCCAGCCATGTAACAATAACTAAATGAAGCATGTATTTAAAATTTGGTGAGAAGCTTTTGTGTGTTTTAGTTGTGTTTGGCTCAGCGGGTGTGCTGCACTTTAGACTTCAGACTCCAGGGCTGTCAATCCAACAACTTTCACAAGCACTATATTCACTTAAAAGCTGAAAGAGAAAAATAGAAGGGGATAATGTTAATAGCACTTAGCACTTATATAGCTTTTTCCTTCTAAGTGCAAACACAAGGTAATTAACAAGCACTTTGTCTTGGAGATGCAAATGTATACCTAAACAACCTTTAAGCAAAGCGAATACAGACACGTACAACCAACCTATGCCCAATTGCAGGTTTTCAAGGTTAAATATTGCCAAGTGGCGTTTATGGTATAATTTCTTCCTGTAGCGGGTCAATAAGTCCAGCTTGTAGAAACCAATACAGCGTATTTCTGCATGCAGGGCTCCTTCTACATAGTGTGAAGAACTTACTGTAATAATTTCAGATTTTACTTTATGAAGTGCCTGCTATAGGAAACCACTGGCAAGTTATACAAGGAGGAGTGTTGTTTGAGTCAAAATATATAGTTAGGTTGCACAGATGCACCAGTTGTTTGAACTGCCAGCAGTCGCTGTAGCAATTCTGCTGTGCCCCCTTCTTTCCGTCAGCTCCAGTGTCTACCCACCTTGTATTAGGTATTCCAAATATGGCCCACAAAGTCTTCTACTCTTGGACAGACAGATAACCATCTAATCCCCTTGCTTAGAAAGTTCTCTTACAAGGAGAGAGCCAGAAAAGACAGGTTTGGCCGGCACTAGAAGAAGTGAAATGCTTTTGAGGAGGAGAAGGCACAGACTGTGAAGATAAAACTGCAAGTCTTAGACAACATTTCTCTAGAAATGGGGAAGAAAAGTGTTGGCAGCTATGATGTGTTTTCAGAGGTCTTTTTCCTGGTTAAAATAAAAGTTCAGTGGTGGTTGCAAAGCTGCAAGTAGACTCATAAGTCAGTTTGATAATTAAAGAGTTCTTTTGGGCCCTTGAACTACCAAGGGCTATCAGTGCGGATCAGCCAGGATGCAGAGCAAAGTCTACTGAGGGAATTGGCTGTTTCACTCTCCTCTTCCTTCTTAGACCATTATGACTTTAGGATGGCAAATCTGTCAATTTTGCAATTTCCTCCAGTAATAGAGTTTCGGCAGAAGCTGATGCTTGTGCTGTATTGTACTCATGCACAGTTAGGTAACCAATGCATGCTCCATTTCAGAGGCACAGAAAGCGCCTCAAAGTTTCTGCATTATCGTCTGTCTCTCTGTGCTGGGCTCAGCTGCTGAGAGCAGAAGAGGTGTGAAAAGGCTTGTTAATAAAAGTCTGTTTAGATTTCAATACTGTGAGCAGCCAGATCAAGATTATACAGATCTTGCCAACCCTCTGAGAATTTCAGTCCTCTCTGGAAATTCTTTCTTTCCTGCACAGGACACCTTTCTCTGTTGAACCTTTATGCAATGCAAGCAAAGCTGTTCTCTGCTGCCTTTGAAGAATAGAGAGAACAGAGGCTCTGTTCCAACTGTAAGGAATGGCGTGGGAAAAAGGAAAGAAAAAGCAGGGAGGTGTCTTGTTTTTCCTACTCACACACACTGAAGATAAAGGATCCAGCTAGGCCTTCTGTTTTTCCCCCCTTTTTGAATGCTAGAAGGAGGAACTCCTTTGAGTTGCAGGAGGAACAAACAGGATGGTATGGAGGATGGACTAGATGTGGCCATCTGACAGACTGTTGCTGCAGAAATTATGAAGGCGTTGGGGAAGGGCGTAACTGATTGGGCCATGGGATAGGCAATTATAAGTTGGTTATGTTCCACTCATAGTTGGGATCTGGGGAAGCTATGTCTTATCAAGTTTTAGCATGGCTTTTGCATTGTGCCAAAAGCATCTTATTGACTAGATCTGGAGAAGTCTCCTACCAAGATGAACTGGAAGAAAGCATGTAGTGAATCATGAAGAACTTACAAAAAAAATTCTCCTGCAGCATGGCTCTGGTCTCTGAGTAGTGAAATAAAACTGAGCATTTCTGGAAGAAAGCTGTAGCTGTGGAGGTATCTTTGGCTACATGACCAGCCTTAGTCTTCAACCAGTTTGAGGACTTCAGTGATATTTTTCAGATCACTGTGAAAGAAAAATCCTAACCTGTGGCAGACTTGGCATGTAATGTGGACAGGCCTTTTTATCCTCAGAAGATTAAACCTCTCCACTTCAATCACTGTGATTTCCTTTGTTGTGGTCTTTTTCATGTTCTGCAAGTTTTGCTTGGATATTTATTCAAGTTTTTTAATGCGTAAGTCACAATGAAAGCAGATAGAGGTCTCCTAACCAGAAATGTTGCTCTTCCTCTCTGTATCAGCATAAACAATCGCCTGAATGTATTGAATATCTATCTATCTATCTACAGATGTCAAAACCCAGCTAGTAATAAATGACATGAAATGACTGCTGGGAAGCTGGGTCCATCCTGTTCACCATATATTCCACCGTGTTACACTTTCATTATAAATTCAAAGTAAATTACAAAGGTTTGTAAAATCTTCATTCACTTTTCTTTTTACTTGTCCACTTGTATTGTCTAAATAAGTATCAAATTTTACATAATTAATTACCTTAATCAAAAGGAAAATTCTTCAAAGAACACATGTTAAATAGCACATTGTCATACACATATTTTACATCCTTGTGGAGTGATCACATAATACCGTTAATGAGTACCTTTCTCCCTAATATAACTGCTTTGTCATCAGAAGTAGAATTCAGTCCTTTTCATTTTGTGTTATGTCATGGCTTTTGGTGTTACATTGCATGCTTGCAGTACCTAGCCCTATCAGGAGATCCAGAAGGGTGGTATTTCATTTTTTCCACTACTTCAATCTTTACTGTAGAGTTACTTAACAAAACATTTTGTTGTATCAAGTGTTTAGTGTTGTAGTCATTGAAGTCGATATGACTTTCACAATTGATTTCAATCAGAAGATGATTGTGTTGACTGTGGCTGTATCACCCTAGTAAAAGATGAATACTGTGCCCTTTTAAGTAATGTATTGCACCTATATTTTTAAAAGATCACTTGTAAAAGATGCACTGGAAAAGGAGAGGAAGAGATATGTGCCCATTAGTGCAAAACTTACCTACTGAAATCTGTTCTACTTGCAAGAGAAAAATGCAGAATATAAAGCATGTGCTGTATATTAATATTTATTCAAGCTGTCTTTTGATACATTGCCTTTCTGATGCTACATGGTGTTCTCCTGCACTATTTCCCAGCACAATGGCTAATGTCCTGCTCTGAAAATTATCCATTAAAATTTTATCAATTTTGTGTTTTGGTGAGACAGTATGAGGAAATGCCATCGGAAAATTAGATTCCTCTTTGACATCAGGCGCCCAGTCAGCAATCCAATCCCATGTGTTTCTACTGAGACATTAGGATTTGATATAATTTTGGGCAGAAAACATTTTAAAATGAAACAATTGAATTTTCTAGATGGTCTTGGGGACCACTTAGCTTAAGAGAATACACTTCCAAATCAAAAGCCTTTCAATCATTCTAAATATTATTTGGATGATATTTGCTTTATGTGTAGTAGCAGTTTGAATTTGTATTGAATGTTTGACTGGCTCGTGCTCGCATAGATGATGTATGAAATTATTATTTCATATTTTTCTAGTGTTTGCATTGCAAGTGACATCTGGCTGACAGGAACTTGGAGAAATGGGATACGAAGTGAATGCTGCAGTTACCACAGTATCATATTTATCAAGAGGCTTAAGGTTGGTCTGTCTTTGTTTAACATATGAAACTCGCAGCAATGAATAAGAAACAGCACTATTCTTTTTTTAACCGAGCTGCTTAGAAAATGAAGATTGATGAAGAAAAAATGTTAATGTTATTCTATATTCTGTTCATTGAATTAATTTATGTAGACAATCATGCCTGCTGGCTGGAAGACAGTTCTCAACTTGTTTGAAGGGTTTTTTGCTGTGATACCTTTAGATTTTGGTTAATGTTATGTAGTTCATACACTCTGTATCACAGAGATAGGGAATTCTGGAATAAGCTACTGTAGTGGACTGGCACAGTTCTTTTTAAACTTTTAAGTGTTCGGCTACAAAAATCTAAAGGTGAGTTTAATTCTAACTGCGTTATAACTTCGAAATGTACCTGTTGAAATACTGTCTTCAACCAAAGTCTCACCCTAACACTTTTTCATTAAGCTCTTGATGTGTCACTAATCTAATGGTAAATTGTAGCCTCATAGAGTATAATACAGGTTTTTAAAATGATAATTTTATTTTACAGTTCAAAATGTGGAATGGAAGTTTATTGGTTTCTTTAGAAATATGGCTTGAGCCTTTAAAAAAGGTGTTTTCAAACTGCATGGTCTTTGGAAGGAAGCTCTGCTGTAGTGTTACAGAACAATGACAAAAGGGATACAGTGAAGTGTCCAGATACTGGCCATGCCTGGAGGGGGAGAAGAATTGGTTGTATTATTCTGACTAGAACGGTCTCTTGGACACTCTTTGTCACTGTCTAGATATCATTCATCCTTACTGATTATTAAGACTGTGGACTCTGTGTGAAGAAAACCCACCCCTACAGAACTTCACCATTATTTCCCAGCTATCCTGGGAAGGAAGGAACCTGGGGGCTGTTACACTTACAGATGTGGAGTTCAGAAGAGAAAAAGAAGAGTTTGTATGGAGATGGTGAGGTTGGTAGGACAGACTGGTAGGAGAAAAGTATCTAAGAGAGACAGAGAGGTGTCAGACTAAGTAATCAAAAAGTAATTGCATCTGTATTGCTGCCAAGTTGTTTTTCTGACCTATGAAGCTATCAAGCTGAGAACACTCAACATCTTCCAGGACTTGTACCCTTCCTTTTAAACAAATAGAAAATCCAGCTTTGTGTCACAATACACAGGAAGAGGGAAGAGTGATTTTTCTTTAGATCTGCAGCTGCAAGGTCTAGTTGGGAAATTAAAAACAAACAGACAAAACAAAAACGAAACCAAACCCAAAACCAAAATGAAACAACAACAAAAAAGGTGGGGCAAGAAAGACAAAGAACTTTCAAATTGTTCAGAGGAAAATTCTATTCCCTTAAGTGAACCTCAAGAGGAGCCCATCTGTTTAGTGATGATATACGGAATTTGCCTGTCTTCCTTGACTAGACATCAGCATTGTGATTGCCTTCCACTCTACTTTTCTCCTTGCTTTGCAAACATCTCCAATCAATAGTTATCCATTGCCATACTTGCCTTTCCTAGCAGTCATGAACTTTCATTTTTATTACAGGGAAAGAAGCCTCTTTTTTTTTTTCTTTCTTTCTTTTGTTCCACACAGTTGAACAAAGAATCCTGAGATGTTGATCACTTCAGACCAGCAACGAAGAGTGTCAAATTAGAGCATCAGAGCAACATATATTCTGAGTGTAGCAATGACAGGAACAGAATCGGTCAGAAAACCAAAACAGATGATACTGTAGCACAGTCTGCCATTGATGCTCATTTCCTAAGCATTGCATAGTTGTTCTTGCCAACAGTTCTTTAACAATGCAGAATGCTATATATGATTTATTAGAATATGCCTTGCACTTTTAGATGAAGATTACAATGTTATTTACTTTATGTTGGTTTAGGATGTTGTGGCAAAGAAACAGGAAACACTGGGTACCGTGTGACAGAAAAAAAAATAGTAGGTGCTTTTGGAGCCTTTCTGAATGGGTCCTATTTACTGTTGCAATTCCCATGTGATCTGGTGGTTTGTTATAGATGAGTATTATATAACATGCTCTGCTTACCTGTTTTCCATGTTGTCATTTACTCTTTTGAAGATGACACTTTTTTCCTTGGGCTCCTCTAAAGCTCAAGAGACCTGATGTCAGTCATTCCTGAAACATATTCCTTTGTCCTTCTGCAATGAATGTCTTCAAACTGTCCTTGTCTTTCAGTTGAGGTGGGCCACTCTCCATGCCTCAGACTTTTACTCAGTGTGTCTTTTCTTACTAACAGAATGATTCGTATAGAAAGACATACAAGTATCTTGAACTACTTTTAAACAAGTCTGCAAGTGGTACTGCCTCCTGTTGAGCTGAAATCACAGTCTTCCATTTCCTTTTTCACTTCCACTCAGCTCTGTGTGTTGTTTCAGGCTGCATAGTACTTCTGTCTCTACTTTGTGATCTATGAAACAAAACTGTTCTAGTTTCTTAGCCAATGTTATTTATGCTCTGTGATAATGTATATTACACTTGTATTTGTCTACATCTCTGTCTACCTAGCCACACACTCAGATTTTATCAGCTTTTGGTTAGGATTGCTAGACTTCCTGTGTGCCAACACAAACCAAAAGCGAGGAAATAAGTGGTTAAGTCATTCAACACCCCATTTACACTACCCTCATCAGCTCTCTTTCTCAATCTCAGCTACCTCACTTCCAACATCCACGGTCTGCACACTTCCAACTTCATCCTGATTACATTAGTTTTCTTCTGTTTGCTATTCAAGGCAATATTTTTTTGTCCTGCTGCGTGATTTTACACTTTCTATCTTGAGTAGCCGCACCCCTAACTAAGACACCTCTAACTGCTGAGCTCTAGAAGTGACAGAGATAAGGCTGAAGATACATGATCTGCATTCTTTGTATTGAGATATTTTGGTAGAAAACTTTGGGATAAAATTTTCAAAACTGCTGATAGACTGGATTTTCAAAGCTATATAGGAGCTGAAAAGTCTGGTAGGCTATTTCTAATATTTTTAATCCTTTAATTTCATACTTCTATTATTGCATTGTTAGAAATCTGTACCTAGACTTAGACATTATATTCTCCATTGTAGTTAATGTTTTCTGGCTTTCAGTTTGGTCTTTCAGATGTGTACCTTACCTTTTTTAGCATTATGATAATTACTATACTGCTAGTCCAATCAGCCAGTGTCTTACTCCATTTTCAGTTAATATTTCAATTTCTCTTTACGAATTTAATAAGGTCTTTTATGCTTGCTGTCATATTGGAATTTCCATCAGAGCAATGGATCGTCTTTTTACAGTCTGGGGAACACTTCGTTGCATTCTTTATCATTGTCCTTTGTGTGTTGAGCAGAGGAGCCATGCTGCTGCTTAATAGTTCGCATTTACAGTCTGTTTCACAGAACAAGAATAGGTCAGACTTCCTCTGTTGCTCTTTTGAACCTTCCTCAGCCTGTGGGTGAAGTCAGATTGGTCAAAGGTCTGATCCCTCTGAAAGCTGGATCTTGGCACTTTCTTCTGTGTGGGTGCAGATAAAAGTGAATGAATGACAGTATAAACAACCTTTCCTTTTCAAGAGAAGACTAGCAGCACCTACACGTACAGATATTCTAAAGGAACTGAGTTCTCTAGATGACATTAATGTCAGTCGAAGTACTTGCAAGTGAATTCTGAGGCATTTTTTGGAGCGATGTGTACGTATAATGAGCCAGAGAAAAAGCACTTACTTTTTATTTAAAGACTAAAACTAGTATTAGCTGTGATAAACTGATGAACCGCCTGAGGCATTTCAATAAAGAGCAGACAGTGAATATATATTTTTTTTAAGTTTGGTTGGCAGAAGGCAGCAGGAAGTGGGGGGAAAGCATATGGACATAAGCCAAGAACGTGAGATTTTTCCCTCCTCCCTTTTTGTCCTTCTTTTTTTCCCAGTTCTTGCCTCTAGAAGAGTCTTCAGATAAACAGCAATCCTGAGGTATGGTACCATAATGATAAAAGCACTCCAAAGAGGGTGGAATAGAAAAGAAAGGGGAGATCCCATGGGGCAGCTCATACAATGCTTGATAAATAAAGTCATATTTTGTACTTCACACTTTGTGTTCTTGCATTCAGAAAAAGTATAATTGAGAACAATTCCCTAACTGACAAGAGTCCATTTAAAGCTGAATTACAATTGGCAGTAAAACATTTTAAAGACATCTAGTCCTTTCTTTGTTATTAATTTTGGTTTTTTTCTGTTATGCCAAAGGCAGTACAAAGATGTAGAAAGAGAGGGGAAAGAAGGAAAAATTACTCTCAGACCCAAGAAAAAAAAATTGTTATTCATTCTGCCAAATGAGGACCCCGAAGTACAGGCACTGAGAATTTCAGACTTAAAATATTTGGGATTTTCCCCTTGCACTCCATTTGTTTTCTGTCACTATTTTCCCTCTTTCACTTGCCATGCTGTCTTACATCAGACAGTCGAGTCCAGCTCTCAACCTTAGTTGTAGCACTCATTTTCTTTCAGCTGTACTTTCACAAAGTTTCAGAGTAGTTTTAAAAAGAATATTGCCAGCTTGAAACATTGCTTTCCCTAATGACAACACACTAGTGTATTGGAATACGTTTGTCCTAGATGTGAAAAGTTTCAATTCTTGTCCATGGACATTCTAGGCTGTTGAAAAAACAGTATGCTTCAGAAAGCCATTTATACCCCTCTCATATGGCTAGATGCTGTTATGGCACATCTGAAGATACTGCTAGTGACTGATTTTGGCCTAATCTGTTTAACATTTTGGTAGAATATTTGCTTTTTCTCACATTTATATTAACTTTATAAGGATTGAGTTCTCGGTTCCAATTGTTGTGGTCTTTTTTTTTTTTAAATGGTTTTGGTCCCTGTTAATCAAATTGAACTTTATTTATAGATTTTGGGCTAGAATAAACCCAGCCTGCCCACTTTGCAGGTAATCAAATGGCACTCAAAATAGAAAAATGTAATGTGGAAATCTGTCATAATGATGGTAATAGCTGTGAATTCCAGTGATAATTTTAGGGATGGAGAAACTCCCAACTGTATGATCCTTCCAGTATATATGTAAGTGTCTGGTCCTTGTGCATGGGCTAATCCTTTTCCAGGTCTTCTGTACAGATAAATCTTGACTAAAATCTGAATAGCCCTTTAGTAACAGCTATTCCAAAGTCTAAAATCCTTTAGAAACACCACTTCACCAAGTAGAGATCCTGACACCTCAGAAACACAGATCCCATTTCATACCTAAAATACAATGGGATTTAGATTGTTACACCCTAACCATAGCCATGTAGCTGGAGACTGCTCAATTCACATGAGAATGCCTGTCTGCTTTCCTTCTGACTAACAACTCTTTCTTTCTACGAGCAATCATTTCAATATAATATATTTTCAAAGTAATCTTTCCGTGATTAGCAGACTACAGTATTTTATCGTTTTGTAGGTTTTGTTTCCTTCATGGGTGAATACTTCCACCAAATTGCATTTAATATCTATTTACTTCTTTTTTTAAAACATCAGATGGCTTCCATATCTCATTATGTTGCTCCTTTTAAGTTGTTATTTCTTCCTATTTGATACCACTGCATACTTAGAACTTGATTTCTGTTGTCATCCTGTCTAAAATCAGGATCCTGACAAAGACTATCTTATAAAATCACAAACTTCCTGGGAATGACTATTATGCCCCTCTTTTTTGGAGGGATGCCTTTATACTGAATTTATACTCTTCAAGTAGTTCTTTCCAGATACTCAAATCTGTTCTTGTTTACTTTGGGCATCGATGTTTTCTCAGAACTGTTCTGAAGATATGATGGGTTGATTTTTTAAACTAGCTTAGCTTTTACATTAAGATCTATTAGTGTGTTCTTAACACTCTTCCACCTGCTCTTTGGCTCTCTTTGCCCTCTTTGTCAGAGGTCAATGTCGATGTTGAAATTTCAAACCATTGAAGTAAATAACACATCTCACACTTCTGCTACTCTTTTCAAAGGGTCAGCTTCCTGAAGAGAGCTAGATAGTTTTGTGAAGTTACAGATGCAACAGTGGTGCAAATAACAAGACGTGTTGCTCATATTCTTATTTTTCTGTTTCCTAAACTGTGAAGTTTACCCTACTATGTGAGACTTCATCCTAGAGGTGTAACTGTTTTTGTGTTTGAAGATGCCCAGAGTACTCAAGCTACAGCTACTCTGAAAATAAATATGCTGTGCATTAGCATTTGAATATTCAGGTCCAGAATAATTTTCTGTGTTGATACAGGTATTTTCTCATTGGTATTTGTAGTGGGTCTGGCTGAGCCGGGTTTCCCCATAGCAGCCCTCATGGTGCAGTGTTTTGTGCTGGGAGCTAGAAGGGTGTTGATAACACACCCGTGTTGTGACTACTGCTGAGCAGTGCTCGCACAGCACCAAGGCTCTTCCCAACATTCACCCCTCCAGTGGGATGGGGTGGGCAAGATCTTGGGAGGGGACACAACCAGGACAGCTGACCCAAACTGACCAAAGGGATATTCCATACCATATGACGTCAGCTCAGCTATAAAGCTAGGGAGAAGGAGGGCGGGGGGGGGCCGTTCCATTGTCCTCCAGAGCAACCGCTACGCTCTTGGAGCCCTGCTTCCCAGGGAGTGGCCAAACATCGCCTGCTGATAGGAAGTAGAGAATAAATGTTTGTTTTCCTTTGCTTCCACACACGGATTTGCTTGGCTTTACTTCTGTTATTATTAAACTGCTTTTGTTTTCCATCTTATTTTCCTCCCCCCTTTTTTGTTTTTGCTCTGCTGAAGAGGGAGAGGGGAAAAGAGGGGTGGGTGATAGAGCGGCTTGGTGGGCACCTGGTGCTTGGCCAAGGTTAAGCCACCACAATATTATGCATAGCTATTGTAAAATACAACATTTTTTAAAAGATACAAAATGGGGAAGAGGGGGAAAAACAGAAAAAATGGTTGTTTTAAATGCAACTGAATAGAAATTAAAAAAAAAAGTCTTAAGATGCCATTGCTTGTTGTATAAGTATTGTGGATAAATATAGAGACATTCCCAGTTAGGGATGGCTAGTGCATATACTTATTTCCACTGAAGCAGCTTCAGGTTTCTAACTATTTGCACAGAAGACATCAGAGCAAAATGTGCAAATGCATATATAGAAGTTTTGGCAGACTTGTACAAACCTGAGTGTCTAGCATGAGGCATCAGATCCAAATATGTATGTGTCCAGTCACAGTTAATAGGAGTTACAAGATTTTGTTGTGAACATCTGAGCAGGCTCCATTACTAGTTATAGCACTGCGGCATGAATATTCCTGTGAGGGTAGAACTGCCCCCTTAGCTATTTGCAGAAGTTTTAAGGTGCATTAATCTCGCTTGAAGCCCTATGCATAAACAAGAGCTCTCTCTAGATATTTTAGTTCATTTTCTTCAGGCTTGCAGAACTGATATGTTCTACTTAGATGCACTGTTTCCGTTTCTTGTTGGTTAACCAGCGTGTTGTTACTAGGTTGGCACTGCTGAATGGCAATCTGCACCATGATGCTTCAGACCATAAAAGGTTCAGATGAACTCTTTTCTTAAATTCAATTTTTTGTTTTTAGTATTTTATTTCTATTTGCTTTTGCAGCCTGTTTTTGTAGCATTATACAATAAAAACAACATATATAAGTTTTATGTTTGCACATGCACACACACATATATATATACACACACGTGTATTTATATATGAATACCCTAGTTTAGGTAGGGGGATGATGTGCTTGTGAAAGAATCTGTACTGAAGAAAATCTAAAGCCCTCTATTTGCCTGTACAACAGGACTACTAAGGAACTTTTTTCTTGCTGTGTTCCAAATACACTCATTTTAGATCCAGGTATGAGTGTCTATATGTCTCTAGGGTGGCCATACTGCGACAGTTGCCCCAAAACAGGACACTGATTTGTAAATAAAACTGAGTTTCTGAATTCTAACTGCTATCCATTGTATTTGAGAAGTAATGAAGTTTTTGCCTAAACTGGAAGCAGTGACCTAGAAAGATAAACAGGGAGCACATGTTTGGTGCTTGTGAATTACTGTTTGTGGTTTGCTTTGATAATTTTGGCTTTCATATAGAAGTAGTCATTTGCAGACAACTGGCAATTACTTTTGAGGCTGTGGGTATAATCCACTAATATCCCCTAATTTAATGCAACCATCCAAATAAAACATTCTTCTGTTTTTAAAAAAGCCTACAGGTAATGGAAGCTTCAGAACACTCATATGTGTAGTGTTATGGTAGAAAAGTCTAAATTCTGTACTCAAAGACCTGGTAAAGTCCCAAGCTCATATTAATGCCACTTCAAGCTTCTAAGGGAATATTTTGACTGTTTGCCATTGGCCCTGTTGCTTATGGAAAAACAAGGAACTAAATTGGTGCCCGCTGGCTTTTTAGGGGAGGTCAAAACTTGAGCCAAAGAAAATGGGGGACCCACCCCAATGTCTGTGCCTAATGACATTAGCAGATCTGTCTAGAGAACAGAAAGCTACATCTATGAAATCCTACAAATATCCAACCTGTCTAGTTTACTGTGGAAAATGGTGGTACTTGTGGAAAGACTTCTTGTGTGCAAGTATTTCTGATTAATCTGATACAGTAAATGTTAGGTTTCCTAAATGAGGAAACAGCTCTCTTCGTTCCTAATTTGAAAGATTTTATGCTGTGAGACTGGAGAATATTGAGCGTGGATTTCTCATGTTACAGCAAAACATCTGGCCACATTTCAGTGAAAATGTAAAACACTGTTCCTTCTTTAGTCCATGTTAGTTTCATTAATCCATATTAACAGTGTAAAAAATCTCATCAGCAAATTACCTTACAACTGGCAAACAGATGCAAAGGGATCCTCAGATCTGTCTTATCCAAATGTCAGTCCTATAAAGCTAGCCTGTGAGGTGCCTTCCACTGTGATCACTCTCATACAGACAGATCAAGCCATAAATGACTCTGAAAAAGTCAGGCTAAGGAAATCAGTTTAGCATGGGCTGAGGAGGCTTTAGACAGTTGCATTCTCACTGCTTTTAATTGTTTCTTTGTGCCGTCAGTCTGTTGATAATCTGCTTGTGTTGTTCATTATTTCTGAATCTTAGTTTACTTAGCCTGTCTGTCTATAAACTTTGTTTCCTTTTGGTACTGCCACATAATACTTCTGAAGAATGAGATCATATTGATATGACAGGAAGCAATATAGGAGATCTTACTTCTGTATTCTTCCGGTCTTAATGTTCCCTCTAATGACAAGAAGAAATCACTAATAAATATAAATTTGATAACCTTCAGAAAACCTTTTGCTGAACAGTCTTGATTTCTGATTTGTACTACTTTAAGTCATTCCATTTGCATACAAAAATAATCTCTCTTTTTCCCATCTGTTATATTATTGATTTACATCTTTCAGGTAGTTATCTGCAGCAGTGCACACAAACATTCTTAGTTTAATATTGTCATTTTGAGCTGATTTCCTATATTCTATTGATCATAAACCATGAAAAATTTAGGATACATTTCATCTTCTTTAAAAAGTTTAATACAAACTTTGGAAGCCAATTGTGAGTGGCTTTTACAATAATAGATGCCTTTACATTCTTTTTTTGATGCTACATACTTTCGTGATAAATATCATAAAATCATATAAATATCACTTGATAAATATCACTCTGTGGACCAATAAATAGTAACTTTGAACTAGCTTAGACCTTGTTTGCTTTGTTTGGATAACTGAGTGTGTGTAATCATGCACACAGACACTCTGAGTCATAGCCTGCCAACTCAGATGACAACAATTGAAAATGCTTCTTGCTAATGGCTGGCTATATCTTGCCACAAGTGAAATCAGCAGGTAGTTTTAGCACGCTCCTGGTTGGCACGTACCATCACAGATGGTGTTAACTAGGGCCCTTCATGGTGTCGTCAGCAGGTGAACCAAATATTGACCTGCAATCTTTGGGGTGGCCTTCAGAAGAAAATGATTCATTGAAATGACTGAGGGAATCACCTATGCTTTAAAATGTCTGTGAAGTCATCTCACTGAAGGGTTGTTTGAATTAGTATGTATTAGGTCCTCCACCAAAGCTTGCCTACTGTGTGCAGATGGAACTCACATTATATGAAAAAGTGGAGTTGCAGCTCAAGCTAAACAGCAAAGAAGAAGCCCAGTGTGAGTTTGAATAGATGTTTGTTGTTAGTGAAAGGCAAATACTCTGAAAAACATTCTACCTGGGAATGGTCAGTGTGAGACAAACAAGTCAATACAGCTGAAGTCCAAGCTTGCTTGGCTGTTCATCTGTGAAATAGCTACTTTCTATCTGTTGGTGAATAAAATAGCATGCTTCCACTTAAATACAGTACTGGGCAATGAAATGCATCAGCTTCACTTTCTAGATATGCAGTCCCTCTCACAGCTCTGAGGAGCTTCTTCTTAACAAAGTTCTGGACACCAGTATATCCAAAGGTAGCCAACAATTTGGAAGGAGTTAAGAGAACACTAAGACAAATCATTAAGGAGTTGTAATGATGAATGTTCTGCACGAGGAGAAAGTAAAGAAATGTGCATAGGTTGGCTGGCTGACATATTCTGACTATGTGGGGAAGCTTCATGATAGTGACATCTGTTAGACTATAGACATGACTTTCAATAATCAGGGAAACTAGCTCTTTAAAACTGTTCTTCATAAAGTTAAGCTAGCTCTGCACCTAGATTACTCCACAACAAAAGTACGCAGATTACTTAAAGCCAGATAGATCACCAGGAACTGAGACTTCATTCTACTGTACTGAACTGGTGAAGGCTTGATGTCCTGTGGTTGCATCTGCCCTAAGTCCTTGCCTTTCTAGGTGGTATTCGTAGGGAGGATGGGAGGAAGACCTCCTGTCATACCTCTGTGATGCACAAAAATGTGGTGGACTTTATTTCATTGTAGTAGTGTCATCAAGACATGAGGATCTTCAGAGAAGAGTCTCTAAAAGACTAGTGTTTGAAGAATTAAACCCATTAAATGGGAAGGAGGGAAGGAAGGAGGTCTTTAGCTTGAGAACACAACTGAATAGCCCAGTATTAAAGGACTGAAGGATTACTCATCCATGCAGAGCTGACAGCATATTTTTTGTCTCTATTGCTCTGGAAAGAGAAGCCTGTTTCTTGATCAGAAACTCTTAAGTGTTTTAGTAGCAAGAGAAACTGAAGCTTGAAATTATAACACAGGTTTCCTTATGCTATATCAAGTCAGGGCAAGGGCTTAGAGCTGAAGGGGGAACAGCCATACTTGGTGCTGGTGGGTAAGAATAACTTACACTTTGCCTTTGGGAATAGTGGAAGCCTTATTAGACTGATTAATTTTAAATCTAAACTGAACGAAGCACTTCAGAATTTACTACGGGGAGCAATCCAGGATTGGCAAGAGAATGAACGTAATGACCTAATACTGTAAAGACTGTCTATCTCTGTTTCCTGTAGATCTATGAAATGTCTGACTTTTGCAGGTTTTGATTCCAATGTGACCACCAAGAAAACAGAATGAGGAAAGTTTTCTTATTCTTGGTGTGGGTGTAATGTTCCCACATTTCCTTATGGCAGTCTTAATCTAAATGATCTGAAATCCTTGAGCACAAAGCCTTCAGGTTTAGCTGGGCCACGTTGCAAACTGCTGAGCCCTGCTAAACATCCTCATAGCTGCAAAAGACACAGGGTTCTTAAGCTTTTATTTGAATAGGCTGTAGCTATTATTAAAGTAACTTTCAAGTGTTGACTCCAAATCCCTCCACACTTTGCTAAAATTGTCCTGAAATTTCTGTTGTTCTCACTAATATGTTTCATTTTCCATTCCACATGTTAAACTTAGCATTTCTACCTGCTGTATATTAAAAGAATATTGATGCCATTTTCCTAAAACAAGTAAGTTAAATTTTCCCTTTCATCATTTTCTCTGTTCTATTAAAAAGTACATTGCATTTAAAGGTGCCTTTTCTCTATTGTTGTTTAACTGACAAGTCCAGATCAAGTACTTTAAAAGTTTGCAGTTACAAATGGAAATGTCTTTAACTATTTGTAATCATCTTTGTTTAAATTGTCTTCGCGCACAGAATCAAGGTAAGTGAGGCACAGAAAACAGTGTCTTGCTAAAAAGTCAGTGTTTTTGTGAAAGGACACATTCTTATCAAGGGCTGATAAAGTTGTTTTTTTTTTCTTTAGCGTATGAAATATTTACTTGTTAAGCAGTATCAGGAATACCCATTTTCCATAGTGCTGTACCAGCCCAACCCATCAATGTGCTGGTTAATTAAGTGTGACCTAAACCAACTTGACTTGAGCTCTGCATTAAATGCACAAAACCCATTTGAGCTGACCAGCAGCAGAAGTGGTACTCAGAGAAATTGAAAAGGATTTCTCCCAAATGCTTTCTACTTACTTACAGCACTCAAGTAATGGCTGAAGATTAGCATATGACATGACAGATTACATTAAGTCATGTCTTTCCAGTGCTTTATGACAGCACTATCACATTAGCTTCTTAGCACTGGCACATCGAGGCATGCAAATGTTTTCAGACCCTCTTATTCAAATCTACAAGCTGACATGGCAGCCTTGATATGATTATTAGTCATTTGAGAGACTTTAATTCACGTCATCAGATAACAGGTTCTGCTAAAAGGTTAGAGAAACTGTCTGCTTTTAATGAAGCCCTCAAAAAAGACCCTCAAAAACCTCACTGCTCACAGAGAGCCTGATTTGACTTTATTGACAAGATCCCCCTAAGAATGAACTTGAGTTGAATAAGTAAGCAGGCATCTAGAGTGAAAAAACACTGACTCCATTTAAAAATTAGACCAAAATGACTTGAAGTCCTATCTTTCTGCCTTCCATTTTCTCTTTCTGGTTTTATCCTAGCTTTAAAGACAAGGTGCTCTGTCTGGAACATGTTTTCAGCATATGATGCTGAGTGAGGAAAGGTGGGACAAGGACTGGTCTGATACCTTAGTGGCAGACTTGCATTCTTATACTGACTGGAGGGTCACTGCAGCTTACCACAAAGGGTTAACTGATTGATGGTATCTTGTCACAAGGAGCTGTAAAGCACGGTTGCAGATTCCATTTATGCTCTTTCAGTCTGCATCTATTAACGTGACTTCATATTCAGATACTATTTTATGTTCAATCATGGTGAATCTGCATTCCAATGGAAATTAGTTACCCATAGGTCGATGGTGCAGGCACAAGCTTTGGTCTGCTTCAGATGAAGAAGGGATGAGTGAGGTGAGAGGTGGTGTTCTTTCTGGGAGGTTAGAAAGGAAAGGAGGCCTTCACTGTTAAAAGGGACACTTATTGGTGGAGCAGTGATTTCCCTTTGCAGAAGGCATGGAAAGACAGTGCTGATCCTAGCCAGCATTGCCCCAAGACTAAAGCTACATGTCTTAAAATGGCAGAGAAATTAATCTCAGTTCTTAAAATCCTTTTGGCATCAGTGTCACGTTGGCCTCTGCATCAGTATAGCCTATGACGATATAGTGCTGCCCAGAGTATGCCAGACTTCTAGAGAGGTACTGGTGTCTCTGTACCTGAAGTTCGTCACAGACTTTTGTTTCCTAATCCCTGCCCTTGATAAGGAGGATACTGGAAGCTTACTTGTAGACTTGGTAAAGCACCCAGTGGAGAGGTCATTTTGCTTATGCTTCAGACTCTCTAGAGCCATGCTTGGTTTGCCTCTCAGAATATGTTGATGTGGAAAGTGGTGGAGAAGTGTACTTGGGTTCACAGACACAATGTATTGAAGCTAATTGTTGCAGCTAACTGTCATTTTTGTCCCAAGCCAATCTGGAGTCCCCAGTATAGGACTTGTACTTTGGCTGTTAGGATAGACATTGACTGTGAGACAAGTGATTGACTGCACCAGTTCACCTCAGTGTAAAAGACCTTTGTTTGTATCACCTTTCATGTTGCCTCTCAGTGTCACCTCTATAGTACACACGCTCCAGTAACTCTGTTTTTATTCCTTCTGAATATAAATGTGCCAGGTGCAAAACAGCGATGTCCTTCTGTCTTCATTTGCCTTTGCCACTCCTGCAGCTTTGGTCTCAGTGGCCCTCTCAGATGCGATCAACCTACTCTGCTGCTTTTTCCATGCTTTCCAGCTCTTTTTTTTGTCTGAGCAAAATCCACTGCTGTAAATACTACCAGTCTAATCTGGCTGTACTTCATCCCGTTTCCTAGGGGTAAATTGATGGGATGAGCAATAAGGCAGTGGAGCACCAGCTCCTTTGTTACTACTCCCACCCTCTTTCCCAAGGGCTTTTCTGTCCTTAACCACAGCTCCTCATCACAAGACTCCTTCTGTGCTTTTCCAGCATGGACCAACTTTTCTGTTTGCTTCACTGATTCTCCATCTCCTCACACACTCATCTTAAAATGCATCTTTCAGCCTTTTGCTTGTGCGTGTTCATTTCTCTCTGTCAGTGGATTTATGATCAAGTACTTTATTAATCATACAATGTTTTTGTAACTGCATTATGTAATTGAAACCATTATTTTTTATAACTTTGTACAGTGTTTTGGGCCACAGTTTCTATGAAGGCTACTACACAGCATAGTTACTGTGCTGTATTCTGGATTCTAACCAGATTTTCGCATGTTTTTTCTCTGAAACAGTAACAAAAAACTTCAATTATTTTATGTTATGTCATTGCTCATAAATTAATTTGCAAGACTAAAATGAAATATTTAGACTTCAGTCTTGCCAACTCTTCCATATGAGTTCTTTCACTGAGCTGGAAGGAGATTGAAAAGATGTAGGCCTGTTTATGGGACACTTCGGTGACTGGTAATACAGGCAAATTCAAACAGAGCGGTTTAAACCAGCTTTCTCAGGTGCACCATTGAAGCTTCCTACCTATGAGGACAAAGGGATACAAAATTACGATTAAAGACAGGACATAACTGTAGCAATAGTTTTTCCTCATCTCAGGATAAATGTATGGTCTCTTTTACGACAGATTATCCCTGAGGTTATAAACCAGATTAGGTAAAACAAATGAATAATGAAAAGGGTTAATACCTATATATATGTGTAGGTATGTCAACAGTATGTATTAGTAAAGATAAAAATATGTAATTGCTGGGAGTCCTCATAGCATAGGGAAAATCATTCCTGAAAGCGACCCTTATGGGATTTGACATGAACTAGCCTGGTTGAAGGCTATTTCTGTTAAGTCATCCATCATTTCACTATGGCTGGGTACTTGCTGTGAAAAGCAAGTTCTACACATCTTTCTCCTGCAGCTCTACTGGCAGCAGAAACTTTAAGTAATCTGTTACTGCACTGCGTGGCTCCAGGTTTTGAGAGCCCATCCCTTTGATCCAGCACTACCATCCCTCTGTCAGTGGATGTGTTGGTGCCAGCAGAAGCCCCAAGTCCTCAGTCTGTGCAGCCTGGCACAATCCCAAACCCAGAATGTCTCCATCCTGCTTTATGGGTTGTTTTCTGTGGCAGAGGGAAATAACTGGAAACGGCTTCTAAGCAGAAGGTTCCAGGTGCTGTCCCCACAGCTCCAGTCCCAGAAGGGTTTAATGTAGCTGCTGACCGTACTAGGGCATGTCTGACCTGCTTGCATCTCTTCTGTAGATGTATTCCTGATCCTCATGTGCCTTTTCTGAAACACATCAAGTAGAAGACTGGGATTAGAGAAACACAAATTATTTTAAAAGCCCTGCTGAGTCTCTGAAATGTTACAGATAGTTCTGTACCATCATTTCCATCTTGTAGTTTAATACAAGCTAGATAATCCGTACTGCTTTGCTCCTCTCTGCCTATTTCTCCTGCAAGAAATATATGTTAATCAATAAAGAATCTATGCCCCTCCCTTTTTATTACTTCTAGCCTCCTGCCATACTCATATTCTCTTGCACACAGGTTATGAACAATTCTACCATCTGAAAATTATTTTAAATGTAATTTAGACTAGAATGCTGGAGAGTGACAAATGCCAGCGAGCTGAGAGGGTTTGTTCACCAGAGGCTACAATCTTTTGCGACAGCTAACTACAGCTCTAATCTTCATTTGCACTCTCCCAGTCCTGTAACAGATTGCATTTTTCTCATCCTTTCTCTCTCCGTATGTTATTAATTCTTCACCTTTAAAAAGATTAATACCTTTCAAGAAATGGACTTGTGTGCTGATTCAACTATTCTGAGTGCTAATATATGGAGCCCACAGCACTGAGAACAGCAGTTTGATATCCACCACCTGATGGACCTTGATGTACAGCCACTGTTATCTCAAGTTTTCATGGATTGTGAGGCTTAACACTTACCGTACTTGTGTACAAAGGTGCTGCTAGTGGGAATGAAGCAATTGCTTTAGGAGTTAAGAGAAGTACAGAGTAGTTTTAGATTAATCCTACCTGCTAGTCTTACATTTCAATGTTGAGGAGCTCACCTCAGTACCTGGATTTCTTGTCAACAGAAAAGCTTTCAGAGACCTACCTGGGGATCAACACAAACAGAAGTGTGATAAAAGGGAATGGCTGAGATAAGTGGCAGAAATAGCAGGAATCGCTTAAATTGGGCCTGTACCAGAACAGATGATGTTGACTTCGTAAGGTATCAGCTCTTTCTCATTATATTATGCTATTGCTGACACGGAATTATTTCAAGTTGTCTGCCACAGAAGTCTTCAAAGTATGAATTTGATAAAAATCCTCATCTTTAAAAGCTGGCATTCAAATATCCTTTACTGATAGTCATGAAAGTAGTAACTCTCATTAGTACTGACACCTAAATTTGTATAAAATAATGTTTTTGTTTTAAAAAACAACTTTATGCTGTTTTTATACTCATTTTCATGCCTTGACTGGTCTTGTATTCTTCAGACATTTCATTTTCTATTTATTTAATAATTCTATAAGTTTAAAAAGTTACACAATTGAAGTTTGAAATGAGCATCTTACTAGCACAGGGCACTTCCAGGAGCATTTTAAAGGAATACCAAGAGACCCCAAACTCGTGCAACTACTGAGCAATTATGTCTTCTCTGTTGGGGTGTTCCATCTCTTGGCCATCCTGGACTGCCTTACACATGCATCTTTCTCTCATTTTAGCCTAACCGGCCATCATACATCAGCTCTGAGGCCTTGTCTGGATTAGAACAAACTACTTTCAGCTCCATCCCACCAGATATGAACAGACGTATTTTAACTAGCTGACCTTAATGCAATGTATATTTCTATACCGCCCAGTTCCATGCTATGTAAAGTTATTTGACCTTTAAACAAACTTCTGTTAGCATGTTGGACTCCCGGAGTGCTGGGCAACTGAAGGGTAAATATTTCTGACACTGGATTGCCTTAGATAGAATCATAGAATCATTTAAGATATCCCAACACACATTGCATTCTGAAGTAAAAACACACTACCTGCTTCAGATTGCATCAGACTTACTTTAAACATGAGTTAGCTGGTGCATGTGGTGCCTGAACTGCTCTTTAACAGTCCCTTTAAACATATATATTTAAATCCTGGGCTGTATATGACTGAATTGGATTTAGCACTTGGTCTTAAACTGCAGTTCAGTTTTAAAGTGAGCCAGTAACTGGGTTTTCCTCACAGTGACAGAATCTCAGAATGAAGTTGCTTTGACAAATATTGTGGGCATTACATTTTTATAGCATGAAACCTCATCCCATTGTCACTGAAGTCAAGGGTATCCATTGATTTTACTGAAGAGTGGAAGCAGCCCCACAGCCAACAGGGCTTTAAGACACGGCTGAGCAGAAATAATTCCTTGGGCAGGTAGCATTGTCCAAAATACTTTCGGCAAAAGGAGCTTATTTAGAAAGCAGCTCAACACTTCTTGTTGATATAGTATGACATGCTTGATAAATGAGTGTGCTATTGGATGAAGCTAATGTGATCCAGAGTTGCAATTAGTTATAGACCTTAAAAATAAACCCATATTGATACATTTGTAGAGAGATAATATTGCCATACTAATGGTTGGCATAGTCTTTTGCATTCCTGTGAATATATCAGTGCATGCATATGTGCCCATACAACGTGTGTAATCACACACGTGCATGCTATACTTCTGGTCTGCTGGGAAGATATCATCTTAAGGTCAGTAGAGGGGGTACTTACCTTTACAAGTCACTTGTCCATGCCAGTACTTTATGTCTTCTAGTATTTCTTGAAAGCTCTCATCTTTAACACTTTGCCTTACCATGCTGCTTGTGTGGTAAAGATTTCCAATGAAGTTGCTGTGTGATGGTGGGAACTGCATCCTGCTTTATGTGGGTTCTTTTGCAGAAACACAGTAGAAAGTTTATCTGAAGCAGTCAGATTGGTTTTATAGAATATGCCATCTTTTGTTTTTGCTTGGCCTACCTCTGAAGCCAGCAGGCACAAAGGGCTCTTGGTAATATCTTCTTGCAATGGTAACAGAGCCTGAGCAGTAGAGCTGGCAATGAGGATGCCTGGGCCTCACCATTGCTGCATGTGTTATGACTGAGCGTGTTTAAGTACCTAACAGCTTATCTTCTACCAGATAAACTGAAAATATTTTTAAAAACCCAAAAACTCTGTTTCCTGGGTTGTTTGGGTGTTTTTTTTTGTTTGTGTAACAAATGTCACTTAGTTGCTCTGTCATTTCTTCCTTGCTTTATTAAGCCTTGTTTGGGAATTTTTATGTAATAGTGTAAATATAGCACTTTAAAGGGAAGTGTTTGGTAAAGGAAAAAAATATTCTTATTTATTCTCAAGATTGTGCGAAAGATATGTGGTTTTAAAATGGAATTCTGAGTGACACTTCCCGATGGAAGGTGTTCCATTAGAACAGAACGGGCAGTCATTGTGGAAATCTTTGTCACATGATGCTCAAATTTTACACGAGTTCAAAAATGATAGGAGAAGATCAGAGTTGAGGGAGGGAATCCTTAAGGTTATTGTATGCAACTTTAGTGCTGATGTCTCTGCTGGGAAAGTATTCTGGAGAAATGTCACTACATGCTTATCTCTATTTGTGTATTTTTCAGTGTCTTCTGGACTTTGTCAGGATGCTTGACTAGATGGATCTTTTATCTGACATGGTTCTATTCTTGAATGCTGCAAAAAAATATAAGACTAGAGAAATAATCTTATTTTACTAAAATATTTAATGACATCTTTATTGTTCTCAATGCCAGAATGACAGCAAGATAGACTCTCCTGTCTTCCAGGCTATGTCTGTCCACAGGGTTTTGGAAAATCTAAATTATGATTATATTAGAAATGTGACTTTTGGAATTGATAAATTGTGTTCAGGCACTAAGAAAGAAGGTGTTGCTGGTGTGGATAGATATATTGCTTTATTGCAATAGCAACCATAAGCTATTAGAGCTCTTTTGTTAGCCGATGGATAGCGTTTTCTGTTAAAACTAAGCAGAAGGTAGTCAGTGTGGTCATCTAATGACAGGACCATTTGTTCATATCTAAGGAACTGCTAGTTTAACTCCATCCCATACCCTTCCAGGCATGATGTATGGTGAAATTCTAAGGAGACACCCACTGTAACCCCTGAGAGGGGAGGAAGAAATAAGCATTAATCCTCTACTGCTTAGAGAGAGTTCTAAATGCAGTGGCATAACAGTGATGATAACAGACAAAACCAGCATCCTGTCAGGTGGGTGCACCTCTCGATTATACGGAATGGTCCAAAGGAGACATGGGTCCCTGACCACATTATTCTCATGTTTGTAGGCCCAGGGAAGGACAGATATTAGGGAAACAAACTCACAGGGAACTAGCAAATGGCTGTAATCTGGGCTGTAAAGAAAGAATGCAGTTGAAGAGAGGGAGAAGGTTTTGCTGCTGGGAAGGGCTGACATGACTAAAATATACCACAAAACATGACTTAGAGAGCACGGCAGAAGGGAACCCCTTTCTTCCTATTTTAGCAATTCCCAGTTGTTTAGTAGTAGTTTATTCACTTCATGATAAAAATCAGGAGATTTGAGGTAACACATTTTACAGGGCTTGTTAAAACTTGACAAAATAAAAAATTGGCCTCTAGCGCAGCATGTTTCCAGCTGCAAGAAACAAGTGTGAGAGGAAGATGGGAATTAGAGCTCCCTGGAGAGGAGAATCTCAAGGGTTTTTTCAGATACCAGGTCTCAGTCAAGAAGGACCATGGAGAGGCAAAAAGAGATTCCGTGATAGCTATGAACCAGGTGCTCTGGGAGGATGAAAGTCTGAAGGACATGCTGATGCCTGCAAGTGCTGGCTAGAGGACACAGTCAGTCAGCATAGCTGATAGTAGATGACTGCTGAGATAAAAAGTATGGAGAAAATCAGATAAAAAATATGTTTAAAATCTGCTATGTAACAGTTAGCATGTTTCAATGCCTGGCTTTTTTAGCCACAGGCAAACTTTATATTGAGCTGCTTCTTACTGGTTTTTGTCACTTTTTTGCATCATTGTTAGCAGTTTGCATTGGCACTCTCTAAATTGTAGCTGGATTCTGGATAAACAAAATGCTTCTGTTTCTAAGCCTGCTAAACCGTTTAGCATTATAAATATTAACATTCATCTTGCTGCTTCTCCTTCTGCTCCCACTAGTCTGTGTTTGCATATGTGTAACCACCACACACTCACCAAAGTATACTACCTCAAAAAGTGATTCAGCCCAATAATGGTGCCCTGAGGCATATAGCTGAACAATTGTAAGTGAGTTCGTGTGTATCATATACAATCAATCCTCTTCAGAAGACTTAATGCACTTAGAGCAAAATGTTACCCTGCTTTGGTGAAGCTCAGTCATGGTTTTGAGAGGTCCTTTAATATATTCATTGGAAAAAATGAGAAAATTTGGAGGAAAAGTAGTTGCATTTCCATATATGCAAATGAAAACAATTTTTAAGATTTGAAGTTTTTAAAAAACTATAAATTATTCAACCCATTCCAATAATAAGTATGTACAATTATTTGAGTGACGTATGATATATATGAGGAACTTAGCTGTAACAATGCTGGTGGTTTTTTATAAGAAGGCTTCTTTAGCATGCTCATTTGAGACTGAAGACAAAGCTCTGGGTTAAGAAATGAATTCGGTTTCCAGTTGGTAGTTCTTTAGAAATTCTGTCCGTTCATAATCCACAGTATATAGCATAATGCTCAAACTTGGCTTAAGGCTCCATACGATTTACAAAACAAATAAAGTCTGACCATAAATGTTATGGTAGTTTTATAGTTCTGTTTTTGTAGAAACATTAACTTGCCAATCTGTTCTATACATGCATCTGTACCCATAGGTGTAATTCACTTATAAATATATATGAAATCAACTCTATGTGGGAGCTTCTTACAAGGTGTTTTTGTTCAATAGGTATCAAAGGTTTTTATGAAGAAAGTTAAGTATGATCATTGTCTCTGCTTTGCAGGTGGGGAACTGAAACTAAGGCGGGCTTTGTAGATTTGCTGAAGACCTGGAAGTAGTTCTCAACACTGAGTGGTGTTTTTTTGGAAGGCATATGACAGTATATAGCAAGCCATATCTGATGAACTTCTGTGCTCTGGTCTCTCCAAAACTTTTGTCAAAAGTGTGCTATTAGCCTAGAAAACTCCTGTCTACACAGGAACACATTTGTAAAGTGTTAGCTAGATTGACGTTATTTTTGGAAGTTCAGTTGAAGATTTTTTAACTGAAGTTAGGGGTGGAAGGCAAACTCCTGTTTTTGAGGTGAAGATGTTTACATCAGTCCATAGCAGAGGTGAGGCAACTGGCTATGATAAAATAACAAAAAATACAAATATTTTTAGATTCTGGACTTATTGTAAATCTTATGCTAAATGAAAACCCTGCACTGTAGTTTCCTTGCTTGCTGAACAGTATGTATGTTGCCCAATATACATACAAAGCAGAAGTGTATATGTGTGTGCTTATAAATGCAGGTGTGTGTATAAAATGTACACATGTGCCTCCATGCACATACTTTATATTTTATGATCCAACCTCTCCTTTCTCTTTATAGCAAATCATAATCCACATTTTCTCCTTCTTTTCTTAGGCTTTAGTTTTAAAGCAACCTTCATGGCCACGGGTTTTGCTTTTACAGCATTTTCTATAGTGCCAACTGCGTTTTAACTGTCATTTGAAAAGCTTAATTGAGACTAGCAAAAAAATCCTCATTACTTTTCAGAAATAATTCTTACTATCGCTTTTTATTGTTGAAGTGTGATAAGTGTGGAACTGTTGAACCTGCAGCATCTGTGGTAATAAGATTAAAAAACTGCAGCTTTTGTCTGCCCTTCAGAACAGTTGCAGTTCAGTCTGTTGAGATCCCATCCAGGACTTACGAGTTAGTTTAATCTTGTTTGGGTAGCCAGTAGCTTTCACACATATGTATAGATGATGGACTGGACTACTGAACTGGGTCTCAAGGAAGCATCCACAAGATAGATGGAAATGACTGCTCTAAGTCACTTTTTCTTGCCTGTCTTAAAGTTGATCCACATCTATTTGAATTGTTACTTATTAAGCTAAGATCAAGATGTAAAAATGGTCTTTACAGAAAATGTTCTGCTATACAGTGATTTCTCGAATACAACCCTTGCCCTGATTCATGGCCCTAAAGAATGTAAGAGAGGACGGTTTAGAGGTAATAAAACCTTCAAACTCTTGGCTGTGGTGAGGAAATTTCCCTTTCCCACTGAGGCCATTTTCTAGCTACTCTCTGTTGCTCAATCCAGCTGAAAAGCAGTGTGGAATATTGTATATTAGAGTACATTATGCTCTTGAGAAAGTTATCTTCTAGCTGAGATCCAAAACAAAGGGACATTCTAAAATATAGTCTTGAAATTGTGTACTGAGTTTATGTGCACAAATCTTCATAACAAACAGTAAATGGGGAAATTACTCATAAAAATCTAATTTACCAATAACAGAGTTGGTGCCTGTAAACTCTTGAGCACCACTTTGAAAATGGCCGCTGTAATAAAAAGGGAGTAATCAGTTTGTTCTGGTAAGCTTTGGTAAGGAATGTGTGTGCTTGTGTTCAGTGTGTAATAGGACATTGTGATATTGGTACAGTTCTGTTTCTAGCAAAGAGTTACACACAGTTGGGTCTGGTTCCTCTGCATCTTCATACAAAAGAAAAGAAAATGTAAAAAGCAGAACAAGAGCATTACAGGGAAGTAAAGCGTGAGGGCATTTCAAAATTCTGGCAGGTCATCTTTAGTAATTGATTGCAATTGTATCCTTTTTTGCTTAATTTCTTGTAAGCTTCTAGCTGACTTAACCATCCTTTCATGAGCTCCGTGGGTGAAGAGTGTGTGATAGGCAGGCTGGGTACAGGTAAACAGAAAAGATGGGATGTTCCTCATGGATCAGTGTTCTCTGTGGAAATGCTTATTTTACTTGATGTTACTTAATTTAGTATCAAGGATTTGTTAGTGTGGTTCTGAGAATAACCAGTTTGGGCAGAAGTTAGTGGTGGGAAAAAATGTAGCTTTTAAGTGTCAAGTTATATTTATAGTAATTATGTCTTGGATTATATGTAATTGACAGTGTCCTTTAGATTGACAAGTGAGATAGGATCATCTTGTTTTCAATAATCTTTTATGTTTAAGGCATTTCTTTAATGGTTTGGATTGCAGTTTAAAAATAGAAAGTTTGTACATGTGCTTCTGCTTGCTAGGGTACTGCAAACTTGATTTCTGAGGTTGCTGACAGCTTCTGAAAGATTTAGGAACTGTCAGCAGGAAACATTCCCATAGAATCTGTACTGTGAACTTTTTCTGGAAAACCCGCATCATTTAGCAGGTAATATATCTGCAATAAAAATACAGTTATGCAATAATGGCTCATTAATATGGTAAATCATAACATAGTCTTTTCTATTCAATTCTAAAAGAAACTTGTGGAAAGAAGTAAGTTCCTACTCAGCTAGATGGTGAACTTGGTTATTTTTGTATATTGTTGGTTTTTAAACTTTGAAATAACTCGTTGATTTGGAGATAACATTTAGTCATGACATTTTATGTCTGCATAAACATATTTCCATTTGTATTTAGATTAGTACAATAGGATTTTTTTTTTTTTTTTTTTCCCCTAATATGCTAGGAACTGCTGGAGTACTTTGTTTGGTATGTAACTGCTAATTTATCCTGTATGTCTTTATGATCTTGTCAGTGCCTCATATCTTCTGTAGTTTTTCTAATCTAAAATAATCCCAGTGAAATCCTTTGATTGTCTGTTTGGACCTGATCCACTTCTAAAGCAGCAATGTAATGGGCTTTATGGCACTTACTTGGAAGTAATTTATCCAACAGAGTGAATATAGATACTTGTTTTAATAAGAATATGGTTTATGGTAAGTGGGGATGGCTATTTAGTTAGCCAAAGGGAAAGTAGTTCACGCTACAATCTGTTCCAATCATCTTGGACATTAAACAAAAAGTCAGACAAAGTTATTTATGTGCATGCACTTTATTTGCAGTTGTTTTGTGTAACCTCGTGGTAGAACTTCACAGCGTTATCTGGATAAAAAAAGTGGATGTGTATTTCTTAAAAAAAAAATGTAAACAGAAGTTTCATTTATTGCTGTCAGTGCTTTGAGTGTGTATATATTAAAGCAGTTGACAGTGGCAGCAGTGCTCAGTTTATCCTGGATAATACGCTCTTTCAACATTTGGTGGTTTACATCTTTCTGGTGTGAAGGCTGATATAGAATGCTATAAAAGTATTACACTTTTCTTCTTTCTAATGTGGATTTTTTTCTATTGCCTTGAGCTGCCTACTGCATGGATAAATAAGACATACTTCTGAAGCATAAGGATTCCTATGCAGTGCTGTAGATAGTTAGGATTTTAGGATGGATTAGAGCAGCATTTGAAAACTGAATTAGAACATGCTTCCTTCTGTTCTTCTGATTGTATTGAGTACTGGACATGTAGATGATTCTGTGTGTTATAATTTGCTATTAGTAGGAAATGTAGTTATAAACCTATAAGCAGCAAAGCAAAGAAGGAACAGTGCACAGACCTTAAAGTGCAGATGTGTTATTTATGAGTGTGAAATACTTGGTTGTCAAAATGTACCAACTACAATGCTTCATTTTCCTGCAAAATTGTCTTTAACAGTCTAACCCAAAGCCTATTTCAGCCTGGAGAAGAGGAAATTCAGGGGCGACCTTATCACTCTCTACAACTACCTGAAAGGAAGTTATAGTCAGGCGGGGGTCAGGCTCTTCTCCCAGGCAACTAGTGACAGGACAAGAGGGCATGGCCTGAAGCTGCGCCAGGGGAGGTTTAGGTTGGATATTAGGAAGCACTTCCTCATGGAAAGGGTGATTAGACACTGGAATGGACTGCCCAGGGAGGTGGTGGAGTCGCCATCCCTGGAGGTGTTTAAGGAAAGATTGGATGTAGTACTTAGTGGCTTAGCTGGTGTCGTGGTGTTGGGTCTTGAGGATCTTGGAGGACTATTCCAGCCTCAATAATTTTGTGATTCAGTGATTCTGTGATTTGAAAATTCCTATGGACTCCAGTGGTCTTTGGATCATGCCTCAAGAAAGGAAGGAAGTGTTACTTATCCAAAGTTAGAGCTATTGCAAACACAGGGCACTGTTGAAAGGTCTTTCTGAATGGGCTTGAGATGCTTGCCTTAACATTATCAGTGGCTATAATAGATATTTTCAATTGGTCATTTCTCTTCCCTGACCACCCTTTTGTCTGTACAAGATCTTCCAAGGTCTTTTGACTCAATCCAGGATGTCCTGCATAACGGATTTCATATGCAATTTGTCAGTTCACGGGAGCCTATCCAGCATTTTTCAGCAGTCTTCATTGTGCTGAACAGCCACAGTGTTTTCTCAGCATTATGATAACAGACACAGATATCAAACATGCTCATTCAAGAGGAATGCCTGTGGCAATAGGAGTGAAGTCCTACAGTTAAGTTTATTTAGTGCAAAGAAAAATATCAAAATTAAGGAAGGGCTTTTCTTACGGCTCCAGTTTCCAACCTCATTTACAGTAAGTTGGAAGAGTTTTTGATATAAGACAGCGGGCAGTGTGTGCTGATCATTTCCCTCCTCCTCACAAATATGTATCACCAGCTGGTTTATGTGACCCTGCTTATTCCCATGAAGTCAGTGGCAAAACTAGGATATTAAGCAAATACAGCGCATGTACAAACACAAGTCACGACATAGCCTGGAAGCTACTTAAATCCAACAGACTCATGGCTTCCTCCTTGTCACTGCAGGAAGTCAGAGACGAGCAACTATTGGAAGTTGTATGGGTATCTTGAACAGATAATTCTATTCAATCACATGATGTAAATAAAATCATCATGGTAAAGGGAAGAGATATTTTATTTGGGTCAGGTTATAATGCGTTTTGATTTAGCAACTCAGTTCTGGCAAATCACCAGCAGGTTACTCACCAGAAACTTGTGGTACGTCCAGTCCTAGTGTGATAACAAATGTTAATAGACAGCTCAAGCTCTGTTCAAAGTTACATTTTAAAATTAAAGCAAAAAATTAAAATGGCTGTACAAATTGTAGCTGCCCCAAAGCCCAGAGGAAAACCTGTCCGAACTTCATAGACCTGATTGTCTAAGGCCCATTTTCTGGAAGGGGCTAATTACCTCCTAAGGGATGCCAAATGCTCTCAAATCCCATTGAATTCAATGAACTCCAATTGATGTATTTCAGTGAATTCCTGATGAAGTTAGCCCTCTGAGAACTACAGACTCAAGGGCTCTCAGCAGTATTCAGGATCATGTCCTACATGGACAAACAAAACAATGTTAGTACAGAGTCCTGGATGACAACCGGGGAGGTTAATAAATCAAGAACATCAATTAGGAATTGTGTAGATGCACTGCTCATTTATGCCTTTATTCTTTGGAGACAGATGCATCTTTAACTTTGTGCATGGTGAGTTGTCTCATTGATTTAGATAAAGGGAACTATTCAGTGTCTACAACTGAATACACACTTGATTCCTTGCAGAGCTAATGACCGAGGGGTTTAATCCCAGAAGATTTAAGAGCAGGAACAGGATAGTTGACAAGCTGTCTGCTGTTCTCCCATCAGCTAGACAGCTGGGCTTCCTCAGGAGCTGGTCCTCCACCACTGCTGATAACTTCTTGGAGCCCATTTTGTGGACTCTGAGGTTTCAGCTGCTGCTGCAGCTCAGCTGTGTGCGCAGGGGTTAGAGCACATAAGCGTGCATAGGATGATGTCAGTGGTAACCCCAGGGTTAAAAGTGCCCTCGCTTTACAGAGGGATGTTTCTCGGATAGATATAGACCCCTAAAAATACAGTAAACAGTTCTTAGCACCTCTCTGGATCTTTTGGGACTTAAACCACTTACCCCATATTGGCAAACTTATGTTTTCAGCCTCCCTGTGAAGTTGTTTGTTACAATCTACTGGCAGCGCTGATCTATTACTGACATGCAACCACCTCTACAGTGAAATGCAGTAGCCATTTCAAAGTGACATTGTACACTCATGAGGAATGACAGGCATACTTTAATGACCACAGATCATCAGATCCTTAGATTCAGATCTTGCACAAAAGACTTGCAGCTCTCCTAGCACCTGGATCCAATACTGAATCAGAAGGAAGGACATTATCTATGGCATCACTGCAGTGGTAAGCTTGCTTGGAGGTCTTCCTTCCAAATACTAACCAGCCCAACTCGCCTTAGCTTTTAAGATCACAGCACAAGGTGGTATGGCTTCAGGCCATAACTCTAATGAAAACCTGGTACAGTGGGTAGATTGTTCCTGGATCTCATTATAGGCAATTGTTCCACTACTTCTGCTGTTTTTAATTCCTAAACCTAATATTTACCTCTGAGCATTCAAAGTTATTTTGAATTTTATCTTGACAAATCACTAAGGGGTCTATTCTTCTTTCAATGCATGCATTTAACTCTCATTAATGTTCATATGAGTTATGCGCAGAGCTCAGCTCCAGCAGGTTTTTCCAGCAGGGCCTGAGTCTCAGGCCTTATATGGTGTTTCAAAGTTTCTTATGCTTCTGAACAAACATAAAATTCTTCTGCCCGAATGGAGCAGAACAGTGCTTCCTCCCACCCTCCACTGTGACCTTCTAGTCTGCTACGCAGATCAGGCCTCTACTGTAGTACTAAGGAACCTGCCCCCTTTCCTTTCCCCATTTCCAGCCGTGCTTACGTACGCATCCTGGGAATCCTGAGGGCCTGATTTAGCAAAGAACTCATTCAGGCTCAGTGTTACAGAAGCCTTGTACAAGCTTTTACTGTAGGGGAAACTGTTGGTGTATTTTGTAATGAATCAGGCTCTAAATTATGACTAATGTTCAGTTAACTGGAAAGGAAAACAAGCCTGGACGTGTTGCACACCATTTTGACGTTCTGTGAGCTCTCTGATAGCCTTTCAGTTATACTTGCTGAAGATGCTTTTGCTTTTTCCTTCTTATTCTTGACAAAGCTTTATGTGTCCTGAACTGAGCCTGTGGTACCCGGAAACAAACAAACCCTAAAGGAATTAATTTTTAGACACAGGAACCCAAAGGTTTAAGAGTATGAGTGTTGTTCATACTGTATTAGCTACTGCAGCAGGAGTTGAGAAACTTAGCATAAAGGTTTTGGAAAATTATGATTTCCTGGGGCTTCTGCATCAACACTTTGATACAGTGCAGGTTACTTTATCAAGCACTGACTGAAGCAATCTCAAAGAAAATGCTGGAAATAGACGAGTCTATTTCAAAAATTGAAAATGCCTCTGCCAGGCAAGGTGCATTCTCCTCTGCCCGGTGAAAGGAAAATAAATCTCTTCCTAATAGAGAAGAGCTGTAGAAAACAGACCTTGAAATACCAATGTCTGCATTACAGAGATCTCTGGATACTGTCACAAAATTCCCAAATATGTTGCTTCTAACAGTGCAGGTAGAGCTGGCTGGAAAACCGAATTTCCATTCTGCCATATATTTCAATGTTTTCTTTGAGGTTGAAGGAAGGAAGAGGGGAGAATTACCCCTATATTTGACAAAAGCCAAACCCACAGGAAACACGGTACATCCGAAATGAAGTGTGCTGCAGGGAACACTGAGCTGACTGATGGTGTCTGACATAGTTTTGGTCAGTTTTAGTGCTGTGAGTTGCAGAGAAGAGTCAAAGTGGAGGGAGCCAGGGCTCCCAGGGCCCACAGTCCATCATACGGTCTGAGTGCAAGGACTCAAGATTTCTACACCACTTGGCTCCCAACTTGGGGAGCAGTATGGGAGCCAGGCAGCCTGCACAGATGCCACAAGTGAAAACCTGAAAGCTTTGGGGTTCAGTATGATGACCAATGTCATCCTGCAGACACCTACAAGCTACAGACCCTAGAAGCCATTTTCTGGCTTGTGGCAAGGGTCTTTGATCCCAAAAGCTCTGGTTTGATTGAGATTGGCAGGGCTTCCAGACAGATAAGAATCCACTTCTGAGAACTTCAGTAGAAGGACATACAGCAATCTGGGAAACTGGACTTCCCAGCAGATCAGCAGACAGGCTGGCAGGAAGCCAAAAATACTGAAACCTGCCTGAGAGACCGAATTTCATCAGATGTTGTCTGAAATAGAGACTTGGGGAAAATATATAGATTTTGATGAACCAGCATTTTCAACAAGCCAGTTTCACTGGATAATTCCCAATTAGCTCTAGTTTCCAGCAGATTGAGATGATTCAGATGTTATTGGTTTTAGACCAGGTCTACTTACAAAATTCAAGCAAATGATGTAGTAAAAGTTACCTGTTCAGGAGCATGGGTTGCTGACAGAAAGCTAGTTCCTAAATAAATACTACATATGTTCTGTACAAAGGCCAAGAGTTCCAGTAATTTGCCTTCTTTCCACTTTCTAGATGGAGCTGCCTGGCTGGTCAGACAGTAAAGGAGGGGTTGGTGGGGAAGTAGATAGCTCTGGCCTCAAAGGTAAAAGTGCTCTTTGATGTTGTGATTTCTACTTCTTCCTAGAGAACAGAAGAAACAACTTCATGATCACTTATAGGTTCTCAATCAGGACTGCTTTTCTTGCACCCTTAGGAACTAAACATGCTAAAGACCATGTGTGTTTCTCTTGTGGTGATTTCAGTTTGTCGTGTGACCAGAACCCACTGTATTTCTTACTCCTCATTCTCTTTAGTTTTGGGACAAAAATGGCTGTAACAGAGCCTGCCACTCATTTGTGCCGTAGCTGTTTTACCGGGGTTGGGTTTTGTGCTTGTTTCAACCTGATAACGTTTCAGCATCTCTTCCGTTTCCTCCCTGCTGTCCAGGTTCCTCTCTCAAGGTGCTTTTTGTCCTAAACCCTTGTTCTGGTTGGGCTTCCACATTTCCTGTGTGTCTCACCAAATTGTGCAGTGATGCTGGTCATCGTGTTCCTACCGGTCCTAGTAACAGCCTCTTTCTTAACCTCAGACTAACTTCCACTGTTGAATGCGAAAGATGTTGATGTGCCTGACGGTTGTATCAGAAACTCCCATCTTTTCCCATGTCCTAGTATCTAATGTTAAACTAATGCACTAATCCAAAACATCGTGTCTTGCAGACAGGCAGTCAAATATAAAAGTCATGCATTTACAACCTTTCATGCTTAATAAAATTAAATAGAAGAGTAAGAGCTAACAACTGCATCTGGATAGTAGCCATCATAATGTTATTTTTAATATACTTTTTTATTTTTCCATCCTCTGGATAGTTTTTCACAGAGATGGTACAGTGACCTGTGCTTTCACCAATGATGAAAGTGGCTTTGTTGCTCTCAAATGACAGTTAGTTTTACCTGCAGAGGAACAATAACAAAGCCTCTATTTTCACTAATTGGTGGCACCAGCAAGCTCTACAGTTGTTGCAAAATCTTTGTTTTAAAATAGTGAGCTCGTTAGAGGCGGTGGACTCTGCTTCCATTGGAATAGTTAACAAGCTGCAACTCGGAACATTTCTATATGCCTTTCCACCCCCTCAGAGACTGCTTTAGTCATCTGTGCAGTTATAGCCTGTAAGAAAGACAGATTGTTTGCTGAAATGTGAAGGAATTTTACCATTCTGTGGTATTGGAATTAACATATTATTATTATTGGATTCCAGGCCTTTATTACTTTGATGCCTTTATTTTGACTACAGTTCTGAATAAAGCAGATCTGTGAAAGAACTTTTGGCTTAATACACAAACATAAAACATATTTAAGGGCAGTATGGTGGAAACATGCTTGATTGAGAACTGTGGGTATTAATATAACTAATTGAAGCTAAACTTCCTTCACTACCCTGTATTTATTGAAACAACCTGAGCTAAGCAATGGTTATATTATTTCATACTGGAAGGAAAACCATTGTATATCTCTTTTAGTGTCAGATAAGTGTTAGTGCTGAACATGTGCAGTTTCACTCTGCCACTCCGAAATAGCACTGAGCTGCTATGTTCACAGCAATCCTGGGGACTAGGGGACAGCAGTGGAAAGAAGATCTGGTATCAGTAGTACTATCTTTCAAAATTTACAAGCTCTGGTGGAAGTCATGAGAAAAAAGCACTAGATTCACATATATTATTAGCAACATAGCAGAAAAAATTTAGAATTCAGCCCATCACCCAGAGGAGTGTCAGGAGTCCCTCACCCCAGCCCAGAGCCCTAGAGAGTCAGCTGAGTCTTTCTGCTAGCTTGAGGTAGGTCCGTCAGTTTCTATATCCAATCTTGTGAAGGCAACTATGCCCATGTCTAGTCCGAGTCCCGATGACCAGCTATCCCTGTAAAAATGAGTTGAACATAGGGACAACCAATGGATACGAAATAAGACACAATAACTTCTCATTTCAAGACTATTGTCCTCAAGGCTGGGAGGAGGAGGAGATCTTGTTTAAATTTTCCCAATTGAGACAACAGTAGATGACACTGGATGCTGAAAAGGTTGTCAGGTGTCAACAACTCTAAAATCCATGTAAGAGACTACCCAATACCCTCCTGAAAAGAAGTCTTGAGAGCTAACTTATAGAAATTCTGAAGGATTAACTGGTTAACATCAATCATGCACTGTGTCTATAAAATATACTATATTCAACAAGTGTCATGAGTAATTTCATTTCTACATCTCAAACATACTTTGGATTCCTGGTCAGAGATATAGAAACCTCACCTTTACAAACAGTGTAGTTACTGACACCTGGCTCAAGAAATAAAGAGAAAAATGTGCTCAAAACTCCATTTAGTTACAGGTCTATCACCCAGGCTGTTCCCCTTCTGCATATTACTTCTTTTTTAGCTGACCATAGCCTATCATGGGGTTTTTTTTGGATTGTTTGCTGCTGATTGTATTACTGGTGATCTATATATACTACTTCTGTGGGTCTGTAGACCTAGTTCTTTTGCTGGGATCAGAACAGGAGGTGTGAAAAGGTGACCTTCTGAAGTATGTTCCTTCTATGTCAGTGTGTGCCCCGGTGGCACCAGAAAAGGTTTGTGTTACTTCCCCAATGTTTTGGGTTACTCACCTTGAAAGAAAAAATAAGGTAGTGTGGTCTGTGTCTTCTGCAATCACAGCCTTTTCTAAACACTTTGGTATGTTATTGTAACTTGCCTTTTTCCCTCTTAAAAGTCTCTTCTGTACTACATTATAAATACCAATAAAATGCTAGTAGAAAAAAAACACATAAAATGCATGTTATTTGTTTTAGAAGTCTATGAGATACAGCGAGTGTAGGAGGCAGGAATTTTTTACAAGGGGGAGTATTATTTTCACTTTTTAATTTCACATTGACCAACATTTTTACTTTGGGTAAAATAAAAACATACATTTTCCTGAGCCTTTACCAAGATAAATTTTCTGAACATTAGGCATTCCAGGATATACAGCCAACTCCTCCTGAGTGGCCAACGGATAGATCCATTTGCTTTGGAATACAACTTTCTCTCGCTCTCATCAGCTCTTGCCTGTGGCAGTAATGCAAAGTATCATGGACAAGCAAATCAAAGCTTTAAAATGAACTGGTCTCCTTAACCTTCTAATCTCTCCTGTCCTGCTGTGGTATGGGTCAATAGTTGTGGCCAAGAGAAAATACTGACCGTTTTCCTATTGATATAGTGGGGAAAAGAGGAACAAAACATGGGTTTGGGGTACAGCTGTTGCACGTGCCCTAGAGTGGCAGAGATGCAAGGCACTATGATAGGGTACAGAACATCAGAGTAGAAAGTCAGCCAGTCAGCTTGGTCACCTCTTTCCATTCCTGGCAATGAGTCACTGTAACCATGTTGTTAAATGAAGTCATCTGCTACCTCTCTTCCAAGCCATATTATTAATATATCTCATAACCAGCCAGTCACCACTCATTATTCCCCAATGTTCTCAGATGCTTCTCTTTTATTTTGCCAGAGGTATCTGAACCACTCACAGAGCACTGGGGATGCCTAGTAGGCTGATTGTCTTGCAAAGATGGTGACTGGTGTGCCTTCTGGGTCCCAGTGCAATCTTCGAACAGTTCATTTATGAATGGAATATATTCCTGTACATTTAAAAGAAAAAAATACTTCAGTTTGTACCTTGACTTACATATGTAAAAGTTATAAATACATGTATTTTCATAGATCACTCTGCACCAGTTGGATGATGCTGAAGCAGAAAACTGTATCCCCTCTCTTGGAATGTTGAAGGCACCAGTATTGCATAGCCCTGCAGTTCTCACACTTAAGGATGCAAACAGAAGAAAATCCTTTTACCCAAACAGGATTTTGTTGCTGTTAACATACAGTTTCTACCATATGCATAGATAAAGCCTTTCACCCAAGGACCTCTCAGTGCCTTTAGAAAAACGGCTCAGAGGGAGCTGGTAAGCATTCCCACTGTGAGACACCTAGGTCCTTATGCCCCTCTTTTAGAAGTTTGCACAGCAGAATTGTTCACAAGCTAATTTCATCAGTCTGAATAAAGACCAAGGTGGGATCTGAGCCATCTGGTTTTCATTGTAGCCTCTTATGTTAACATTCATATGTAAACCTTCCACAGATAATCTTCCACTGGCAGTGTAATGTTCTTGAAGGACGCTTCCAATTCTTCTTTACTGATAGCAGTAGACCAGCTTTTCCTCTTAGAGATGACCACCTTAATCTTTGTTTAAAATTTTACTGGAAAGCTGAATTTTGCTCTCTTAGGGAAGCAATGATTTAAGCATCTTATTAATTAAATTTTTTGAAGTTCATTATAAACCTTTCTTACTTGTCAGTAAAAATGAGGGCTTTGTAGAACACTTTGCAACTGCCATTGCATTTAGGTCATGAAACTTACTAGTATCATTGAAACTGTTTTCTAGTGTTGAACAGTGCATGCTTTGTCTAATTGCAAGCTGCTTTGACTTGCTCTTTCATGAACTGGTCAAAGATTAAGTCCCTGCAACCCAGCCCCTGTTTGTTGATTAAGATGTATCTGTCTTAACCTTCCGTATCCTATGTAGCCAGGCTTTCACACATGTTCTCCCAGGGAGGCATGTTGTAGTCTCAGAATTCTCTGTAGATTTTAGTTAATAATATTCTTCACCTTTGCTATATATTCTAGTGAATTAGTTACAGATGCTAACATTGAATATATCACTGTTGGTTTCAGAGTTTGTCCGTTTTGAGATGAACAGGACAGTTTATCTTTTGAGTTATTTTTTTCAGGCTCCTTCCAAACTCAAGCAAATCTACCTGCATTTGTTTCCCTTGTTTTGTATTATGGTTTTTTTTTCTTTGAAATTCTATGAACCATAGGCTTATTAATTTTTAATAAATATGCAACTCTGGAGCGTGAATGAAAGGCCCAGATGTCCACTCCACACGGACTGCAGCAGATTTTTTGCATTCTCCTTTACAAAACTTGACATTAGAGCATATGGAATTTTTGTAGTGATTTTACAGAAAAGATTTCTACTTTGGCAACTATTTTTCTGTAATGAATATTGAAAAATATTATTTGGGAATTTACAGTAAAAAGTATGTTTTAAAATATTGTGGCTCTCATTTTTATATTCTTGTAGTTGAGGTCCTAAGGTGACTATTGGCTTTCATACCAGATGAAGTCAAGTCTGTAGTGCAATGCAAGCGTTGAGTTCTTCTGCATGACATAGCTTTGCGAGTCATGTGTGTAAGAAATGGAGTCTTCATGATTGGCTTAAGTATGAGCATCTGCAGCGTTTGCAGGACTGGACTGTTTCTCAAAGCCAAGAGAGTACAAAAAAGGGTCTGAATTATATTCCACGTAGCAAAATAACCACCTTCTCGGTTTTGAATGCTGTGAATATGTCATTATTTAGTGACAGCAGATTGTTTAACATTCACCTGCTATTAGTTGGTTACTGATTCTGCTGTGTTGACCTGCCTGCTTGGGAAACTGAAATAAATACAATCAAAACAAAGAGGTGGAGCTGTCTGCACTTGGGAAAGGACTTTAGATTTGTCCATGACAATGATCCGTGGTAGACACTTGAGATAACAAGTGTCATACACATTTGTCTTACACTAGGAAGGTGTGGAATGACTTTTCTCCCATACAGTATTCAATTTTGTCTTGATAATACGTAATATGCTGAGACTGATTTAACTTTGGAAGGAGGGACTTTGGTATTCCTTCAACAGTACTTTCAAAACTTGGTTGTGATAACTCTGGCTTTTTTTTTTTCCTCTGTAGAAGTTGTGTCAGTTTTGTATCTTGAAAATTTTTTCATCTCATTTATTTCCAGTGGCTATAAATGGTATGAAGTGTTTTGAACTCCCCAACTTTTAACTTGATTGAGGGTTTTTTGGCTCTTGATCTTGACAGAAAAAAACATGACTTACCTTGTCTGTACCATTCATTAGCATGCTTCCAATATTCCGCCCTCTTGTTCATCTCCTTTCTAGGGTAAATAATCTTAGTCTTTTCAGAGCATTCAAACAATCTAATTGTTCTTTGCTATATCTCATTAGTCACCTAATGCTTTTTTCCCTCTTTTCTGGCAGTCGCAGAATTTGCTGGGATTTCATTGAGTGTTTTTAGGTCCTGCTCTTGACATAAAAGTTGCACATTTTTTTATTTTAATGTACATTACACTTGTCAACAATTAATTTCTTGTCTATTTGCATGGCTGCTTGTGATGTCTCAGTATATCATCACGGTCCTCCTTTGTCCTAAGTTAAATACCCTTATGTACCCTGCAGATGCTGCCATTTCACCACTCCTGGACATCCTGAAACATTAATAGACAGTGAAATAATCAGAGGTGTAGTACAGAATACAAGGCCTTCTATAGTTAGCCTTTTGCTATACAGAAGATTGACCTGAATGCTATACTCAACTTTCTGCTACCCAAGTTTTTACTTCAGCAGTATAAGTCTTCCTAACTGCTTGGCTTCCTCAGTAGATTCTCATGAAGGAGCTTGTCACAGGCCCTTTTTAACTGGAGCTACCTGTGTCAAGCAGCTCTCTGTACTGACACAGACATGATGAATCACAGGAGCTTAAGTGAAGCATAGTTTCCTGTTACTTGAATCAGTTTACCAAACTCAGATGGTTAGACATATGATGGATGATACAAGACTCTAATTCCTTAATCATTCTGAGACTGTCACTTAGGCACTGAAGGGACAACATTCACTTGGCCCGAGTCCTTTGGAGCAGTACCTTTCTCAAGTAAGAGCTTGCCTTTTGCCGGCAGATTAGCAAATTTACACGTAACGACCTTCTGAACTCTTGGTAAATGTCATCATCTGTACCTGATGACTCGTTGTTTTTGTAGTTATCGGTTTGCTCAAGAACCTTGTCCCCGATACCTCAATTTTCCAAAGTATATCATCTTTACGAGCAAAGAGGAAGGAGTGTGGATCCTGGTTCCCACCTACAAATCTCTATTAAATGCCTGGGAACATTAGGCTTTAAAGTATACTTTATTCATGATATTTTCTAATAAAACCAGATTTAGAAATATGAAAACAGACCACACATTACTTTTCCCCTCAAGTTCTATAATTGGTCCTTTTTGTAAGCTTCGTGAGAGTGTTATGTCTAGTCTTTCCTAACCTTTTCTCAGTTTTCCAATTTATATGGTAAATTGGTAACTGGGCCAAAAAAATTTTGTGGATAGGTCCCAGATTTGCTCTTATTTGTCAATACAATCAAATGTTACATTGAAGTAACAGATAGTTCACCTTTCGCTCCATTTTCATCTCACACTCCCCTGAAATTCTCCCTCGTGTTTAACTTGCTTCTTGTATATGTATCCAATACTTATTTAAGTATTTGCCGCCTGTGAAATTCTTTGCGGGAATTTAAAAAAATAAAGTGAAAAACCCTGTAGTGAGTGGGATTTGAAAAACACCAAGCTTACAGTCCAGAGAGGGCAGTACATGGCACCATTAAGGATAACATGAAGAAGAATTCTCTGATGGGAACTCTAATACATGTAGTCGCGTGCTGTAATAAAGAGCACATGAAAATGGATGTGGTATAACAAAATTATTCATAAAGAGAAATGCAAAAGGTTGTCATGCTGAGTGGTTACATGCGGTTATATGGAGCACTAACAAAGTTATCACGAGAAGCTGAGTGCTGGGGTGCTCACAGATGTTTTCTAACTAGCACAGAGAGTAAACTGGTTTTACCTGGGATGATATAGACAAGGCTGGAGTTGAAGAGGTGCTAAATCTTTCTACTGATTGTTAATAATTCAGAGCCGAATGGCAATAACAGCTCATGTAGGTCAGCGCAACAAACAAAGCAAATTCACCTCAAGATGTTTGAGGGAAGGTTTTCAGGCTAAATGCTTTACTGCTGCTGTCTCCTGGACTCTTTTTGATACAGTGTTCTCATATTCCCACCCTACGCTTTATAAATAAGCAATGAAACGCGTGTATGTGAGTATGTGTGCATGCACACACAAGTGTTAATGAAACAGAGCAAACAAACTGAAATACTCATTGAAAAGGTTTTCTGTGGAAGCAAGGAGCTTCTTGCTAAGCAGCTACTGTAACGTTAGAAAACCAGAGGCTGAAACTCTGCTCACATTCCACAAGTACGAAATTTCTAGGAAGTGCAGTAGTTCAGAGCGTTGGCTAAGCGCTGTTCCAGCAGCTTGCTGAGCTAAAACATCATTTACCTGCAACATCAATATGATCTGAGTTTTATACTATCATTTAAACATTTAAACAGCAACCAATTTACAGCATAGACTCAAGATACGGCTGTAACTAATACTGTAACAAAATCAATAGACAAATGCTTTAGCAAAGGGCAGTTGCTGCTATTTTCACTGATGTGTGTTTGTGTGCGTAGCACGGTCACACCAATGTGTTTTAAATTCACCCCGTAGAAAGGAGTTTTAAGCTCCAGGATTTAAAGCATTCAGACTTCTTCAGACCAAAATCATATCAAGACACGGCTAGGAGTATCAGTGGCCACGTCTAGAGCCAATAAAAATCTGTGGAAGTGTTTTCCTACTGAAATTGGCCTTTGGGGATTTTCCTTTAAGATTACATTTTAATTGAAGCAGTGAGCCAGTTCTGCATGTGGTGGAAGTAAGAAGGCTGCTAACATTAGATTTCCTCGCTGAGCCCTGCAGATCTTGCCATGTTAGTTAAGACGTTTGTAATGGACTTAACCTTCAAGCCATAGAATGATGAAACATTCTGTACTGTTTCATCAGTGCCTCTCATCTTCAGAAGTTGATTTTAGGCAAGCTATTAGCGGTCATAGTGCTCAGCTGGGATAGTAGCAATTTGCTTTCACATTTCAAATATTTACATCAATCATAAGCATTTTGTCACCTCATAACATCGTGGATTTAAAAATATATGTATAGAAACAGGAAGAAAGGTGAAAGCTGAAAGGATGGGCAGAGTCTCTGTGGCTTGCAGCAGAAAAGGGTCTGTATAAATATCAAGCATAAAAATTATAACTTGGAGCATTTACCTCTAGAAGTTACAATGTGCTGAATACCTTTGATCCACACGTCTCACTCATTAAAGTTACTAAATAGGTTTTTCTTCATATAGATGCCTTTTACCCTGCATGTATGGGCTTAGGGTACCAGTCCAGAAATAAAGACTTACATTGATTTTTATTTTTAAATTAACATAAATTCCAGTACTCAAAGACTATTTCATGAGAGACGGGTTGTCTTTTCCTTTTATTTTTTTCCCTGAATTAGCTGTCCAGAAACACACTTAGAAATAGAAATAATTAAGTAAACTTAAGAATTAAAATGTTCTTTCCTCACCTTAACAAAGAATTGCAAAGAACAGTCTTTATAAGAAATAGCAGGAAAATTAATTTGATTTGCTTCTCAGTGGAGAGTGTTTGCGCATGAAGCATGAGAGGAGCCAGCAATATCAGGAAGGTGATGTGAGAGGATGTATTTTAGTCTACCTTTAGGACTGGCTGAAGGCACACGCATGATCTACTACTATTGTTCAGCTGACAATTACTAACATGTTAAGTTACAGGAGCACAATCACTTTTAAGTGTGAGCCTGTACGCTAAGACATTAATCTGAGGTCCTCTTCTAATTGTCAACGGTAATGTTTGTCCATGTGGTAAAGGTATCACTTGCTGGCATAGGACAAAAGGGTTAATGAATAATCAATGCCAAAAACCAAAACCCACGTGTTGCATTCGGAAATATTTCCACAATAGTGTGTCATTGTTGGGGTGAGAAAATGTCACGTGCTGCTTCAGACTATTTATACTGCCTAAAATCAATTTTGAAAAATGTAAGCACTGGCCACAGTGGGGCCCTGGCAAGGATTTGAAATAAACCTCCCAGGAGGAGGATGTAATTATTTTCTCTTAATATCTAAAATATCACGTTTAAAGGGAGAAGGTAAAAGCATTCATTCAGCACAAGTGCCTCGGTGTGTTTATTGAATGGAATCACATAGCCTGGAGGCCAGCACCATGCTGCCTCACACGCCTGCTCTCCCACTAATTTTGCTGGGATTAGAGGGGGTGTAAATGAGTGTGGAATTTAGCCATGGGATTTTAAATCCACTTTGGCTGAGAAACTACACTAGGGCATGTGTACACCTACATGCACAGACACACATGGCCTGCCTCGCGCCCCTGCAGGTGGAGGTTGCTGTGGTATGCTTGTGAGGTGGGGTCCCTGTGGCAGGAATGCCAAAAATCTTTTTAATCTTGTTCACCTCACAGAAGTTATAGCCAACCTTGACAGTGGCATTTTTGTCTTCAAAATGTATTGCTATTTTAAAAACCAGCCAAATGCACATAGGCTAAGAAAGCTGTACTGCCCTGGTACTTTTGATTGCGTTTGTGAGCTTCCACCTGTCAGCCAGCTTGATCATGTTCAGATAAGATACCCACATACCTGGTTCTTTGAATAGCAGCATATGAGCATGGGAAGCTGAACAGGAAGAACCCCATAAAGTCTTTGCACTGCTGAAAGGTAACTACATGTCTTTCATTCAGGAAAATACACAGAGACATTCTCCTTTCCAGTTACAGAGACAAATGCAGAGCTGAACCCTCAGCATTCAGGTGTGAAACCAAAGTGAAAGTCCCAACCAGAAAGGTTCTTCAGCTGCTCTGAAGCTCTATGAGGGCTGAAGGTAGAAGGTCAGAGTGAGACTTCCTATTTTAAAAGGTGTCATAGTGTTTTATCCCGTTGTGATAAGTACTTGATCTTGCAAAGTAGTGAAAATCTCTTGAAAATTACTTGCATTGCTCTTTGTCATCGTTAATAGAGAATTTGTATTCCTCTGCTCGCAGGACGCTTGGCAAGTATAGGGTGTGGCCATCTGTGTGACATTAGGGCTACATACAAAATGAGAGTCACGGCCTGAATTCAAATTTCAGACATATCCGGGTGACTGGAATTCAGATGCCATGTTTTACTCTGGGCCCATCTCTGATTTTTACTCTGATATAGTAGGAGCAGAACAAAACAAGCCAGATCTATCCATGAGAGGGGATTTGAAAACAAAGATATGAGATCTACAGGAAGGATTGCTGCTATCTCTGGGCCATATTGTGTCATTGATTTTTAGGCTGATCTCTTAACTGATTGGGACTTAGACTTAAAAATTGATGATACAGTACGGCCCTATGTGATGAAGAGTAACAGCTCAGGTTTGTTTGCAGCTCCAGCAATGTAAATCCTGAGTCACTCCACTCAGCTGGAGTTAGGTCACTGGAACTGGAAGAACTTGGGAGCCCGTTACTGTGGGGTAAGGGAGAGTGTGGACCCACAGTGCATCAGCTGCTTCAGAGGATCAGCACATCTACGCCGTGTCTCCCCTCAGCTAATCAGATATTTCAAGGCAGCTTACTTCTCTATGAAAGAAAGATAAACAATCTTGAAGTAGCCACAGGATAAAAGCATGCACACAGGCAATTACCAGAGAGCAGCTGATGCACTCAAAGTTCGCACCCTGCGTTACCCTGTTAGTAGGCTAGTCCTTTCTGAACACAGTACTGGAGAGCAGACTGCAGCCCTTTACATCACCCTAATGACTGCTACTCAAAAAATATTTGCAGCCTGTTAAGCTCTTTCATGAAAAAAGAAAAAGGATGGGCTAAAAAACAAAGTCTTCCTTTTGGGAATATTTTCCTTATGTTTTGAAGTAAGGCCAGCCTGACAGTGCTTACTAGTTAGTAGCTAATAGTACTTAAATGTGATCCAGTTGTTAACCGTAAGAGTCTAGCTTCTGTCTGCTAGAATTTGTTACAGCTGTCTATAAGCAGATCACAGTAATAATTACAGTGGTGCCTGCTGACACCTCTGTGGTTAACATTTGTCATTAGTTTTATTGTAAAGCCACGTTTATTAGGAGTTGTAACTTGGACAGAAAGTCTTCTCTTTAGGATAGATTTACCCATATAATTATAAACTATTGCTTTTTTTAAATCCAGTTATTTTTACATTTACAAAATGCCAAAAAAATGAATGCTTAAAAATGGTTTACAATGTAAGAAAGCTTTTTATTATTTTTATTTGATCATTTAATAATCCCATTGTTTGCCAGAATTCCTCTCTGATGAACAATGAAACGAGTTAACACCTCAGATGCTGGGATTCAATAAACTACAGAATGGCCCCAAGCATGTGTTCTTTCCAGAAGCACACAAATTCTGACAAACGCATGGAAATATTGCATGGGAACAGATTGTGCTATTGGAGATACTGACACCCACAAAACAGAGATCTAACTTCTGCCTTCAAATATAACCTTGCAACTCGATTAACTACATTCTGACTAATGCTATAATTTGACCCGGAAAATTTAGGGCAAAGGCTGAACCTATTGGTTAACACATAACTGCACTGAGCTGTTGCAACCCTCTTTTTTGTCTTACAAGTCATTGGCCCTGAAATAACTATTAAAGGCATAAACAGGTAATTTATAGATGAAGGGCCAAATTCACCAATGTTGGGTCTGGAAGATATAAATAACACTTTCTTGTTTCAGAATGGCTCGTTACACTCTGCCTTCCTTTGGTGTTTTCTGATGATGGAAGGAGATTAATTTAATTTGTGGTTGGGATTTCATATGAGCCTTGCTGTTAGCGGCTGCTGAATCAGTGCATTCCTCTATTGCTCTGGCCATTCGCTACTTGGTTGTCTAGCCCACATTTTGAGCAGCCGTGGTACTTTCATTCCCCTGCTGCCACCACTGAACAGGGCACAGGTTGGTAGAAGCTGACAGAATTTTGGTTTGAATTTGTTCTGGAATTTTAGCTTAAAGTTAACTTTGGTCTCTGTGATCAGTACCACTGAGTGACTGGCTGCCAGTCTGTGTCTTCTAATCAAAATATCATAACATTGCTTTAACACAGGTATTTGTTTGGATTAATACTAAAGCACCAATTGTTGATCAGGAAAAAAAGTTTGTTCTAGGAACCAAAACTGTGTTTTGATTGGGATGTATTGGAATATTTATCGAAAAATTCCTCTGACTAGAAAAATTATAATAAACTACGTGCTACATTAAACCTTAAAAAAATGGACCTGCTTTATGTTGCTTCCAAAAAGCAGATCATAATCCAACAGTATCTGGTCAATGCTGATGGATAAACAGGCACTGTACTTAAAACACAGGGGAGCCTTGAGGCAGGAAATGATATTCATTTATAGGTACTGGTGCTTCGTTAGGAAATCATAGCTGTGAACCAAGATTTTACCAGGTCTTGTAATGTAAAAATCTGATTATTTTGATTCTGTTCATTGACGAACTTTTCAACTAGAGGCTTTAGCAATAAATTTGGACAAAACAGAGACTGTACAATTTCAAAGCCACTCCAGGAAAAAAAAAATGCACCTCTGCTGGTGTTTTATATTAAAATTTATACCATCTATCACTCTAATAGATTTTCTCTATGATTTGTCCATCATATCATGAGAACAAAATGCTATCTTTTCTCCTTGATATTGTGCTTTTTAGAAAAGCAATCCTTTTTCTAGTTCTCTCCTTTGAAGTAGCTTATAGCATGAGAGGTCCAGCATCAAGAATAATTAGGCTAAACCATGCAGAAATCCCAATGGAAGTCAGCAGGTAAGGATAGCATTAACTGTTTAAAAACTAAAAAACAAATAAAAATATTGTAGAGGACAAGGAGGGTGAACAAATCCTTTGTAAATATACAAAAATGAAGAGGATCACTTTTTCTGTATCATGCACTCTGATATTCTTAATTAGCAAAAAAAAAAATCGTATCAGGATTGATTTTCTGGGACCCATGAAAACCTATCCTTGGAGGGAGTAAATGTAATAAGATTACTATAATAATTGCCATGCTGCTGGGATGTTACCGAGCAGCATGTTACATGCAGTTTCATTGTATGTGCGTACATCTATTTATAGAGAACTTTTATCCAAATTAGGAAGAGACTTTACACCAGGATAGGATCTCTACTTTGCTGAATGGAATTACTTTTTGGTGTTAGGTGTAAACTTTTAATTGACTTCAGAAGTTTATAGAGTAATTTGTTGAGGTTCCTTTAAGTGTATTGTATGTAGCACTTTCTCAACCAGTGGTCTTTCAAAGAACCGGCAAATAACAAAGGAATGGGCCCTACTGCTGGTCCATGAAGAGAGATGCTGTATTTCTGTCAGCTCCATGAGGAGATGCCTGTGATGTGTTTCCAGTTACTTAACTGCGTTATAAAAAAGTAGTCATATAATCATCTCCCCAGATTAATTGTCTGCCCTAAAAACTGCTCTATTTTGTCATGTCATGGAATCTGCCCATGAAAGTACGTTTTGCAGTGTAAACTTAGGTATAACACTTAAGAACCTTGAACTAAACTGTGGATGTATCCATCATTTCCAGTTATTGTATGGGGACAGCTTAACTCAAGAAAATCAGGTACTCCAACTGTACACTAGTAAGATGCCTGAAAATCCTAAATTGCATGGGAATAGCTCATCTCAGGGCAACCCATATAAAGAGACTCTATCCACCCTGTGAACTTGAACCTTTTGCTTATACCTGACGGAAGATGCAGAACTGGTCTCCATTTTGAAGGGATACATATGCTAGCAGTTGTATAAGTACCTTGCACAGTCTGTCTCCATCACATTCTTTTTAGCCCCAGTATGTTGGTATTCATTATCCTAGATGAGAACAATAATTATGTTTTAATGAAATTTGCAAAATAATGCGTGAGCCACACTGGGATAATTTATCAGACCACATAGTTATATTTTAGAGTTTTTGTATTTGCAAATAATTCAGAACAATGTCTTTTTTTTGTATTTCTATGTGTGGTTTATTTTTTAAATAGAAGAGAAATAAAACAAAGAAAGTGAGAGCTACAAGAATGATTAGACCTCTTGTAAAAGGTTTCTTAGTGCTGCTGCTGACCTTCTCAGTCTGTTCTGCTTTGCTTTGGTATGTTTAACTGCCCCGGGAGGTCATTATCAGACAGTGGTGACTGTTTTGTCAGGTCTTATTGTTTAATTAGATCACAGTTTATGTCAAAATTCTAAAATTCTTTTGGCACATGCCAGAATTTTCACAGTTTTTAGTTTTTAAGTTGAAATATTTCTCAAACAATAAGCAGCAGTTACAAGGGAGTAGACAAATTTATTTAATATTTACAGTGTACACTTAAAAATTTATGCCTTGGGTTAAATTCATTGAAATGTGACATCTTATTTTCAAGAGTATCCTATGGGTAATCCCTTGAAACTCGTATTGACATTAATATAAGCCTTAAGAAATAGGCCTGCCGAGGCTCACATTATCTATAGGAAAGCTAATTTTTTCTACTGATCTTGCCTCCATTCATCTGAAATGGTATAAGATTGTGTAAACAAACCCTCATCTACAGAATTAGAAAATGATGGTTTTGATATGCCTTCTCTGCCCTTGAAATTATATGCCTGGAGTATGCAATCTGTGATGTACCATGTTCAGCTAATGGTGAGATAATTGGTACAAATTTCTAGGCTAGAGGTAAATGCCAAACTGCTGTACCACAAATTTTTTGCTTGGATGATCTACTTGTTTCTGAATAAGGCAACCTAACTATCTTTTTCTTTGCCATATTTAATTAGAACCTATTATAGAAATTAGTGGGAAAAGAGGTATGTTACTCATTCCTCAGCATTCTATTCAAGAATACATTTTTAGTTGTCATATTCTTATTCATTTTGTGTGGAGCCAAATCAATTAGTGCCTTTGGAAAGATGCACTGCCCAAACTGAGCCAAGAGTGATGATGTTCAAAGGATCAAAACATTAAATGACCTCATGCAGGTCCCGTGTTCTGGAAAATGTAACTGTTTTTTCCAGCTTTCTCGTGTGGGCTGATAAAGTGTATTAGCTCTCTCAAGACACTTGGTGTCTTTCAGCAAAATAAACCCAAAAGCCCCAGTTCTTCCTTACAATAAACTTTTAGTAAGGTCGTTCTGTGTCTTGATGCTTCAGTGTATGAGGCAGGAAATCATACAAGCTTTGAGAGCAATTTATTTGTCTACAACTATCACCCTTAGATATCTCAATATCATTATTCTCCAAGAATCTATCTGTTAAATATTTATGGTGAATGACCCCACTGCTGGAGACTGCCATGAGGACTGTAGGGTATTGGTGCCCAGGCATTTGACAGAGCAAGTTCTGTGCTACACCTTCAGAGCAAGCACTGTCATTGTCCCTCCCTGTGTAACACAGGGCACTGAATCACTCACAGAGACAGATAAATGACAAATTTAGATCCCAGACAATAGCAAATGGTAACGTACATGAGGGAGGGACCAATTACTGCTGCAGCTGGGATTAAAGCCCATGAGTAGGGCAGGTATAAAATGAGGCTGCCCTAAGCAGTCTGGAGCTGTTCTGGAGTGAGTCTGGTGAAGGATTGAGAATTGGCTTGAGAACCTTGACGTCTCCTATCTTCTCTTCCCTAAAAGGAAAATGGCAAAAAATAGCGACTCTTGCACCTCAGAGAGGCCTAAAGATAACCATACGGCAGCCTGTGCTTTGGGATTGGGTTTGAGGTTTCCAGCACCCGTGAAAGCTGAGAGCCCTCATCATGAAGGCAACAAAGCTAACAGATTTGCTGCCAAGCACAGTCATGAGGGGATGCTGTACAAAACAGAGACCCAGAAACATATTGTAGCCGTCTTAATAAAGCATATTCTCAATCACAAGACCTAAACCTACCTGAGACCTGAAGGCAGAATAGCCCAGGTGTGAGGCTGGCTCCATTTCAACCTCCCTGTATTTGGCCAGTGCAAGGGGCATGTGGGCAAGCCAAACCTCCCCTGCAAGAAGCCAAGGTTCAGTCTCTTACTCAGTTGCTGGCAAATTTCTCCTAAACACCTGCCTACCTTGACTATTGCTGTCCTGTGTTATCAGAAATGGACTGTTTTCTAGCCTGGTGCTAAGCCTAGCCTCTCCACACAGTCATGCACTACCTTTTGTCATATTTGACCTTCCTTATGCTGAAGAAATTTTGCAGCCCTCTACTGTCTGGGTAGGGACTTACAGATACACAATTTTATCAGCAATCCCTGTGGGTCTGCAGTCAGCATATTTTCAGTCTGGCCATTTATCATTAGCCCTTCTCTATTCTCTAACACCCAGTGGTAGCTTTTCAGAACTACCCTGGTGGCAGGCCTTTCTTCAAGTACGTTTCTAAGAGGTGTATCAAGCATTTCATTTCACCAGTATGTTTGTGGTCTCTAGTATATACTCTTGTTGACAAATTCCCTAATTGTCCAGTTTGTGCATGGCACATAAAAGCCATCTCAGAAGGTATCCTCAATTCACTATGTTGACTTGTAGAGCTAGAGAGAAAGCAGAGAGAAGCCTTTCAACCTCATAGCTCTATAGAGAAGATCATCATGTTAACTCTGCATAGCTGGGGAGAGGGCCAACTCTCTGAGGATAAGCATGCCCCATGCTTTCCTGTGCTTCAAAGCATGAGGAAAAACAGATCCAGTCTGTATGTGAAAGGGTATTTGAAAAAAACATTCAAGAGTGTGAACCGTTTCTGCAGGATCTTTGCTATAATACCTAATATTAGTATCTCATTCCCAGAGGGAAGTTGAATGCCCTTCAACACCACATACCACATCTTACAGGACTGGGAGAAAATTTATCTCAACCTTGAGCCCAGCTCTTGACTCATAAAGAACTGCGTTTGTTTCATATCTGATTAATCTGCCTTTTTTCTCCTCCAAGACTCTTTTACTGAGCTCACATTAAGGTTTTCTGCTATTATTTTATTATGAATATTATATGAGAGATAGGTATGTATATTGTGCATATTGCATGTGTGTAACATAAGGCAATTTCTGCCCCGAGGTACTGGCACTGTAATACAGAAACAGCTACCGTAGAACGTGAGGAATCTAATTTTTTTCTAGATGAAAACAAATGTGGTTAATAAGGCATCTTGCTCAATTTTCTGAAAACTTAAATTGCCAAATTTATTTTGACAGAGTTTTTAAAATTAAATTGATGAAATTATGCTACATGACAATATTTATACTCAGAATCAATATGTATAGTAGTATGTTTCAGGGTGAGTTCATAAGGCTGCAACCACTTTGTAGCAGCTACTACACTACCACATGGCTGCCCTGCTGATTTCTCTCCTGAGGAACAGCAACGACAAGAAAATGGATGCTGTTTGTGGTATTAAAAGAGCATATTGTGTACAGATATTTGTAAACAATGTATGCTATTAAATTATTACTTAGTATTTATTCAATTATTAAATACCTCTCAATTAGCATTTCCTATTGGAACTTTAGTGTGAAAATGCCATATTGGATAGGAGCAATGTGCAGTTATGGTTCCCTCGTAGTTGTCTGTAAGCTCTTTTCACAGAATTAGCTCACTGCAGCTCTCCCCACCAGCAACTGATTCCCTGCATATGTGTGGGTTCGTTGTGTCAGCCACACAACTTCTCAGTGCCCAGAGCCTTTTCAAGGCACTAATCACATGTTCCCAAGGTGTTATTATGATATTCCAGACCTACTTATGGTATTTTGAGCCTTCCCCAAAAGTCGTGTTTTAAAGTTCGCTCTTGGCATGTTTTGGGGCATTGTAATCAGGAAGGAGCTGTGTTTGAGGTTCAGGCATTAGCATAGTGGCTTGCTGATGTGAACATGCCCACAGTGTTCATGGTGCAGTGGTAGCATGTCGCAGCACCATTTTCACTGTGGAAAACTACTACTGTGCCTACTTTTATGGACAGCAGATTGCTTTCTGACAGAGTATAACAGAAGCTGCTGCCTCAGGTAGAAGCAAGATGCAACCAAACCAGCACTCAGGGAGGTTCTTCAGAGCCTCAGGGCAACTATTGACCCCTGCATAGTGGGCCAGGGTCCTACTGAAAAAACTGTGTTGAATTCGAACTAGTTTTCCCTGCATATGGAATGATAAAGGACTTTGTTATTTCTAAAATGTGCTGTGATATATATGTGTGTACATATCTCCAGCAAGTAGGAGGCTATTTAAGCTGGTGGTAAGTGGGTAGAAAAGGTGCTGTACCATCTTCCTCTCTAACTTTGAGTCTCATCAGGTTTTTTTATCCTCTGCCTATAAAATGGATTGGTGATGGAGCAGTTGTCCTCAGTCATCTTAGACATGTATAAGGAAATCCTCTTATTTCATTTTCAACAATGCAGTCAATATGTTCTTAAAGTTTCTTCTGTTTATGTAGCCTGTGATGACTTTCTGTGCTGTCTCTGCCTTCTGTTCTTACCTTTTATGTAGATGCTTTCTTGGCTCTTTGTAACTTGCAAACCTCAGTAATTTCCACAGTTTTATGTATTATAGGCATTGGATTTGAATTAGGTACCTAACCCACACAAACCTCAGTCTACTGATGAAACATATTCTTATAGCTTTGACTTTGATGTCGCTATTAATCAGCACTTGGCTTTCAGTTAGATTTCTAGTTTTGAAATGTGGGGATCAAAACAGATATTCAGGCTTGTTGAAGGCTATGTGAATGGCTTCAGGCCATTCTTTGAGACTGAGCTGGGATAGAGCCAATAGGCAAACACAACATTTTGTTAGCAAATTGTAGGTCTCTCAAATTCTATGCATAGAAGTGCATATCTCTCAGAAGTGTATATTCAGTCTCCACTCCTATTAACGCTTGTGGAAAGGGACTGAAAATCAGGTTTCCTATCTCACAGGTGAGAGCTCTGACAACCAAGCTGTTAGTGTGCTTGCTCTGTTGCTTCTCTTGCTGATCAAGCTTTGCAGAGTGGATTCCATTAGAAGGGATTCCAGCACAAGGTAAACGAGGGAGTTTCCTCCCATTCAGCATAATTTGTGGCTTGGTGGTTACAGGAAAGACGAGTATAAAGTAACACTCAGTACCTCCTGAGGTATAGTTGGAAGAGAACCTAGGTAGATCTCTATTAGTTGTCCTAAATGAAAAAAAAAGGGAGAAATTACTTCCTGTACTAATTGCAAGTGTCTAGTGTTTGAATCTTATCATGAATCCTGGTTGGAAATAGGTGTCTTCATGTATCATAATACAATGCTGAAGTAGCAGATGTAGCTTGGTTCAGCCAGTTTGGAGCACAAAGAGAGGTTTAGATCCCTCTCCACCTTGTCATATGGGTATGTCCTTTTATATCTTTAGCATCTAGAAGTTACTATTTCGAGAGAAGCTAGATTCTTGCAGTTGGGTTAGGAAGTGTTGCCCTGAAAATTTAAAGGCTCTGATATATAAATTATGAAATCACAGTTGTTAATTGGAAATTGCCAAAATCTGGAGCAATTAATCTTGTATTTCTCTTATGGAACACTGAGAGAGGTTAGCATGTCAATACTTCTTGCTTCTGTCAGAAAGAAAAGCAGAAGGAACAAAACCATGACTAAAAAAAGATCCTAACACTCAGATTTGTCAGATATGTGATTGCAGGTCAAAGATAGTTGTTAGCACATCCCATAGCTTTGGAAGACACTGGGTTATGGGGACCTTTTGGAACCAGCTTTTGAAACATTGGAGTCTGATAAGCTCCACAGGTCTACTTGCACCATTTGCTGTACTGGCCTATCTCACATGCTGGCAAACCAGGAAAAGATGACTGGAGAGGTGGCTCTTTTGTTTTTTTAGCTTACAATTTCTTTCTCTTTCCAGTTAGTTGCTTTTCTTTATTTACTTCTCTCTTCCGACCTCTTGGAATATGAGCCATACTCATTTAGACTTAGAATCTGTGCATCATATTCAGAGGCAATATGGAAGTTAAACATTACTAAATAGTTTGCTTAAGTAACTAAGTCTCAGCGCATATGTCTAAGTGAGTCTCAAGGGGATCTAAATTGGTATGATGTGCACAGTGAGGGGTCTGGAAGAAGAGGTATGCTACCCCAATTTAGACTTCCTCCAGGCTTAATTGGCGTTCTTCAATTTACTTAGACTCCCCTTGGTTGTTGACCCAGCATCTTCTCATAAGTCAATTTCAATTTCACACTCTAGAAATAAAACACAGTAGAAGCACAGGATTTTGAATGTAATCAGACTTATTATCTGGTTTGATCATTATTTTGTAGAGATTTGATTGCTATTTATGATCTGTAATAGAGGTCATTATTTTATTACATGCTTTCTGTGTATGATTAAGGCACTTAAATGAAGGCTGTCTTTCACTTTAAGTTAGTAAGAATAATATATTTCTGATTTCTTGTAAATAAATCTGAATTTCCACAAATCTGCATGCATAGTACCATGAAGGCTTTTTTCTTAGAATATACAGATGTAAGTAGATTAAAAAAGTATAGAACTTTGTGCAAGCTAAAAATGTTATTCTTACAGAAAAATTTTTTTGGCTTTAGATTTTATGCATATTATCACCAGTGCTGTGATCTAGCAGTGGATCGTTCATATGCCCATTCATATGACTGGCTTTGAGGGTGAAAGATGTAGTTCCTTATTGGATATGTAGCCCTTAACAGGAAAAGAAAAGCAGTATTACTTAACAAAGTTGAGTGTTTTAAAAATAAATTTAACATTGCTAACATTTACTTTGTTAAAAGTTATTCAGTGAGTGAAACGTGTAATTGTTCAACTGCATTGCAGATTTATGAATTAGATTTTATTCACAAATGCCTTTTCCTCAGATAGTTTTCCTCAGGTTTCTTAGGGGCCTGTAATGGATTCTAGCAAGCCTTTAGTGCTTCTGAGGAAAACTGAGCTAGGTCAGTGTTACTCAGTCTTGAGTGAGCCTGTGAAAAATGCCTGGTAGGGATATTTGCCACTTGTCTTGTTAAATTGAGGACCTGGAAGGAAAAGAACAAGGAATAGGCAGTGAATGAGTTGGGCCGCTCATCCAAGGAGGCAAGAGATGCATATGTCTGGAGAGATCATATAGCGCTGAAATGCCGTAGAAGGAGCATTGCTGAAACTAAAGCCAAGCAAGAGAATTGGGATGAGAGAGTATAGTCCTGAATGGAGAGACTCCGGACCTGAGAGAGTATGGCATTGATTAGTGATACGTGTTGTGCTGGATAGCTTGGTCTCTTCATGCACTGCTGACACTTGGCGTGGCCAGTCTGTCTCAGCCCATAAGATCATCCTAGATCTGTACTATGGCTGCTCAAAAGCAGTTTGGCAACAGAAGCATACAAGTGATGGGACTCTTGGCCAAACTATTTCATGACTGACTCTCTATAAGACACTCAGACTCTTCCAACCCTTGTATGGACTGGGGACTCTAAAACACGGTTTACAGAATTAGCTTTCTCACCACCCCCCTGAACTTGTCCCAGTACATAAAAGAAAGGCTTCTTTGCCCATCAAGCCAATGTAATTTCTCCTCTGTACTTATTTACATCAAAATTTTGCACCATTTATATAATCTTTGTTCTCAAATAAAATATCCATTATGGATGCCCATTATATGTGAAGCATGCACACCAAGCACAGCTGTGCTACTGATAATGTAAATGTTCACCTATCAGACTGGTCTGGCTTCATGAACATTTTCTGTATGCTGATAAGAAAATATGGAGCACTTGCCCATGGCAGAAATAAAAATGTCCTGCTTGGTTATGAACTCTAGGAGTAGAGAGAGTGGCAGCAGGAGACCAAGAACAAGAGAGTGTTTTCCATCTGCCACGTGAATACTGTAGGGTAATGCTGTTGTATTTAAACTAGAGAGTTCACATACCTTTCTTGTGGTACTGTGTACCTCAGCAACCTCACCTTTAGTGGTCAATGTGCCTGCTCTAAATTGTTTCTCAATGGACCAGTAGCTATAAGGGCTCACTGGCTTTTTGAATGGCTTTTAATTTGTGTCTGTGACTGAAGACTTACTGGGAAAGTTATATGTCATGGTAGGAAGTAATCTGTATTACTATGATATGCAAATAGGTACTGTGTGGTTTGTTAGGGAAACCAAGGCAGGAGATGGCCGTATTTTTGCTGTCGTAGGTTCAAAATGGCATCATCTTGCTCTAGAATAAAACTTGTTTGGGGAAGCTTGTGATTCTATGGTTTGCTTTATTTTGGGTTTGGGGTTTTTTTTCTGACTAAAAATTACCCTCTTCTGCTTTTCCCAGCTTTCCTTTGACTGAAGGTTGACCCGTCATTTCTGTGCAGCTGCCATAATCGACTCTATATTTATACCTCAGGTGAGCTTAGCAGACTCCTTTGTCTTAGATAACTCAGTAACTCAACTATTAATTGCACAACTAATATTTTTCAACAGAAAATGCCTTCTCATTTTTCTATAGAAACTGCTCATGTCTGTCTTTTCTGTGTAACAACTTTCTGTCTACATGGTTTCTGGTCTAAGAGACACTGTTCCTGGACCTGCCTCAGAAAACAGCATGCGAGTTGAAATTTCATTTTTAATTTTAACTCTCCCTCTTGGAACAAATTCACTGAAGTCAAAGTCTCACTTTTTATAGCCTCAGTAACTGTTTCTGGATTTTCAAAGTCAATTCAGGTCTAAGCTGAAGTAATTATGGAACATGCTATAAACCACAAGCTCTGTAAACTCAGCATGGACTACTACATCACCATCTTGAAAGTATATCAATCTCCTTTTACTCTAATTTGTTATACACAGTGTTTCTTTGGTTGCTTTTTCTTACCCTCACGTTGATCTATTAAAAGAAATGAGAATGGGGCCTATTCCCAATTCATAAAAAGGTAAGCCACTTTTGGAACCATGAAACTTGGAATTTAAATGGCTTTAGAATAAAAATGAATAAATTGTACATTTTTCTCCTCCTTGTCCCTTCTGTTGGAAAGCAGTGTGCACTTAACTTAAGGCTGTTATGAAATGAGACTCTGTCTACTGCTATCAATGAGCGTCCATTGGCTGCACTAATTATTGTCGCCATACATACTGAGTTCAGCTTATTCCTGAATGCATAGAACCTGTACCGTATGGATAGCTTTTTTTCATACAAAGCATATCTAAGAAGTAGGCAAGGAAACCTTGGATGTTTTCTCTTTAAGGACTGGCAGATAATGAAAGAACAAACCACTTGCAGTGCCTCATACCCGAACATTTCCTTGAGGTTTATAAGATTTACAGAGAAATTCTTTTTGGTTCTTTTTTTTCTTATTTTTGCAAATGTATGCTCATCCCAGTTTTGCCCAGGCCTGAATATGAAATGCCAGACTACCACAAGAAAGCTAATGCATCACAATATATTTCCCGTTCAACCAGCAACTGAAAGTCTCATGAGACATCTTACAGATTTCCAGCTCAAACTTGCAGTACTAAGATGTTTACATAATTTATATAAGGTGAGGCTATATATATGTGGAACGGTAAGCTATAGTAATAGCCAAATTTTCAAAGTTCCACGTGCAGCATTTGGGCCTTCAGACCCTTACAGAATGGTGATAAAATAGTTTGATACTTCAGGTAACTGGGAGAAGGGGGAAGAGGAAGACTTTTTATTACCTTTTATTACTTGGTGTCACTACGTGTCATAATTATTACAACTTCCTTTAGCATTTCTAGGTGGTAGCCATTCAAGGTTTCAGAACAGCTAGCAATAGTTAGCTTCAGGGAATACTCAAGTATTCACATCAGAGTATTTGAGTAGCTCTAATATGACATCTATAGATGTGACGCAGGAATAAAAACCTGACTCTCACCTTCATAAGAAATGATGGAATGGTGGTTCCACTAGTGTATAAACTGGGTTACTGACGGAGAAAATGAAGGAGACCTTGATGGGTGCTACCAGAAGTTCCTCTGCTGTTAAACATTTATGGCTTATCATATGTCCTTTTATCTTCTAATTTAGACTGTTCTGAGCATGAGGAACAGCTTCATAAAGCTCAGTAGCTTCAAAGAAAAAGGGTATCAGTGCTAAAGTTCTCCACACTGAATATCTTTGATGACAGGAAAAAAAAAAAATATTGCCAGGGCCACTGTCCGTAAGGAGATAGGTGCAATAAGCAGGTTTTTTGCTCTTTGATCTTAAATGAAAGGTCATTAAAAAACTCTCACTGACTGTGGATTGCACACTCCAGGTGCAACAACATGTATTCCAGTCTTAAAATACTGAAAGATGGAACAAACCTCAGAGCTGCTACATAGGACAGGGTACTTCAGGAGACTTTAAAAGGTACAGATCTTAGAAACCCAAAAGAAAACAATCAGTGAACATACAGGATGTATTTTTTAAAGAAAAATCATATGCCATTGTTTTCTAAAATACTTACTGACCACAAAACAATGTGATTTGTTGTTACTAATAGGTGAAGTTACCTGCAAGAACCTTTTCCCTCTCATACTAAAATGTAGCAGAGTGCAGGAGGCATTTCTGAGACTGATTTCCCCACCACAGCACCAGTATATTTTAAAAAGAGGCAAAGTGCACTTTATGAGGAAATGAGAGAGGGCCCAAAATGCCTTTTAATTTATTTTTATAATAAATATCATTAAACAGAATTTTGAAGCCATATATTTTTATTTTGTATGTAATGCTTATAATGTAAAAAGGAGCCATTTCATGAAAAGGTTGAAATAAGCTGTTGCTAACAATGAAGTCACTATTTTATTGAAACCTGATAAAGTTTCCTGGATAATTTGGGATTTTTTAACAGCATTTTTCAAGGCTGAAAAGAAAAAAAGGGAACCTTCAATTTGGCAGAAATGAAAAATGATTTCCATTTCGACATGGAAAACCTGTTTTGAACCATTCATGGCTCCACCTCTCGCAAACTATTTATGTACTATAAATTCCATATAACATGTAACATAAAAATTAAATAGAATTGTTCTGGAACCATAGATACAGATTGAGAGTTAATTAAATGAATGTGTGGGGAAAAATCTGTGTGAGATACAGGACTAGGGGTTCCCTGCTGTACCTATTTAATGAAGTCTCATCCATCTGATGGCTCCTGGACCCACTCTTCAACACTTCCACAAAAATGTCACATTCTTTATGGGGGGAAAAGTGTGGATTGTGCCTTACCCACATCAAGTACACCATTTTACAATTCCAATCCAATTAATTAAGCCTCTATTCTTCATGCATGAGTGCCTGTCTCTCAGTTACACACCCAAGGCAAAGCTCCAAGGGGGCCAGCCAGCCAAAAAAAGAAGGTACATTCCCAGCTTTCATTTACTTAAATACGTATTTTGGTAGAAACAAAATGTTTAAAATTACTTCAAATAAAAGTATGTTTATTTCTCCAGGGCCAGAGCATCAATAACTTATGTCTCAGGAAAAGGAGTTTTTAATATTTTTGTTTTTAATGGAGAGTCGTAATTAAAGCAGGGAGGAGAGGACAGCCTCCTCTGTGAATGAGAAAATTAGACTCAGTGTAGTGAGATGGGAGGGTAGAAGGAGACTTCTGATGCGTGATTAAATGAGGAGGCAGTATGGTGAGGGCAGATGAGGCACAGCACAGTGGGAGAATGGAAAGCATAGTGAAAGAAATAAACAGAAGACAAGATGTTGAAGTATTGTAACCTGACTGCACTCCTGAAGAGTTAAAAATGAACTGATCATCTGTCAGGAAACCACACAAGATGGGGGTAGATCTGATTCTACTCCCACCTCCTTGGGTAGGAATGTTGCCCTTATCTGATTAAGAGAGAAGAGTAACTATTTTCTTCTTACTGCACAGCATTGCACTGTTATTTTTAGCACTTGGTTTCTAAGTATGTTTCCTACAGATCATTTGTTATTTTAATATTAGAAACAACCACGCTATTTTTCTGTAATTATATAGAGTCTCTTCATTTATGCACTTCTTAGTTATTTCAGTTATACGGTTTAAAACCTCACTCAAATTCATGATATTGTCTCAATACCTGAGATCCAGCTCAGGTAAGCACATGCTTAGGCTCTCTCTTGTACCTCACCCTGAAATAAAAGTGCATTTTACAAATAGTGGCATGTATAAAAAGCTGTGCCTGCTGCCTCAGTATAACTGAGTCAATGTGAGGTCACAGACAGGGACGACCTCTTAAAAAATTAGCCATAGTAGTGGAAAATGTTGCAGCTTCCTATTGTTAGTGCCCGCCAAATGGTATTACTCTCTATGGGAAGAATCATGTTAGTGCTACCCAACGGCAGTGGCTGTCATTGTGAATAGTCAATCACTATAGTAAAAAAAGCCATTGCAGCCATTCTTGGCTTGTCAGAGGAATTTAGGGTGGGGGTTGGATCTGGCAGGCCTTGCTGGTACTGTGGCATCAGCTCTCCCCTCCTTTCTTCAGTGATGGTTTCTGTGTCAGTATGTACAAAATGGTAGTGCAAGTATGTCCTTGACAGGTGCTATTAGACCAGAAGATTGTTTCACCTGTTGCAGTTACATCTTGGAACTTTTCTACAATTTTTTGCAGAGGTGAGATTTCCCAAATGAAATTATATTTTCCAACTGGATTGAAAATTTGAGACATTTCATCCATTTACATATCCCTCCAATCTGTCATCATTGATGCTAGAAGGGAAAAATCTGAAACCAAAAAGGAAAGCTGACAAGTCCTAAAATTAAAAAGTTATTGATTAAGCTATTTGACTTGTTCTTTCATTCCAGTATTGTACTCGAGGAAACAAATGTTTAATTTATTTTGGATAAAGGGATTCAATTTGTGATAATGCCATGAAAATATAATATCCTTACAAACTCAGATTTCTCATAGGAAAATGTTTAATGAGTCTTTTCTATTACACTAAAAATACTGTGTAATAGAACTGGTTGAATATTGCCCAGCCAACGCTACTGAACGTTTGTCAGAATTGTTGCTTGTTTCAAGAAAATTCATATCCTGTTGTACTCCCTATTTGTCAACATTTACATGAGCAGTTTTTGTTTAGGCCGAGGTTGGTTTGTTCCCTAAGATGTATCAGTGCGTTCAAAACCAAAGAACAGATACTGTTCTGGTCATTAAATGACCAACCACAATCATAAATGCTAATAATAAATGTTTCACTTTGCAAGCAGCCTGTAAGATTGAAACTGTTCATTAAAAATGCAAACATAGTTGATCTTATGCAAAGTCTTGTTTAGGTATTATTCGTCTGCAGAAAAGGGATCAATGCCTGATTGTCAAATGCAATTATTAAACATATTGCCAGAATACAGATTTGGTCCACAAATATTCATTAAAGGGAAAAAAATTCAAAATGTTATCACAATTCTTCACTGCAATTGATTAAACAGCATGCATTGTTTAATAGCATACATCTATTTTTTTTCTACCTCCAAAGTGTTTTCTTTTCAAAATAGGAGGAAATATAGAAAACTAAGTCTTTATCTTTGTTTTGATGCATTGGCAACATTACAGTCCTAATCAGAGTACTCCATCAGAATTGGGCCTTCTTTACACATCGTGCTAGTAGAAGACATTTATTGCCGCAAAGTACATAACCTGAAGTTATTTCAACAAAAATTAATGCCTTTGAAATTGTGAGAACATAGTTCATCAGCTCTTCACTAAATTACCTGTAGTACAGTTCACCAGCAAGTACTGTGTTCCCCCTAAATATTAAAATTTGACATATTATAATTTCATAATCAAGGCTTTATTTGGACTGGAGGAATTGCTGGGTTTTTTAAATTCTTATCATGTTTTTTAAAAATATTTTTACTTTGTTTTTTTAAAGAAAGTCATTAGTAGTGGGGAAAAAACCTCTCAAATGTGATACTGAGTGTTGCCAATGCAGTAAGTTATACCTGAGTCTGAAAGAGCCTAAATATCGTTGAAAGCTAGGATTTGCAACATTTGTGGTAACATATAAATTCAGATACCCCATGATAACAATCCGAAAAATTTAAATGACAGCTTTTGTAACTATTTTATTATCCTTAAAACTAATAAGAAAGTGTCAGTAAGGTATCAGTGGTCTTACAGAAGGTGTTTTCAATCATAAAATAATTTATTTCAATAGGCAGTTGCCTCACCCCAAGTTCTAGGATTTAGCCATGAAACTCCTCTCCACATACATCAGGTATGTTACTTCACTCCCTCTGGCTCAGGTTAAGACCCTCCTAGCAAAGGACATTTTGGTGTTCATTTGACTGAATAGCCATGAGCTGTCATGGAATGAAGGTGGGCAAGACCAGCAGAAGTCAATCAGTACCTGTAACCTCATTCTGCTCTGAAGCACCCCAGCAGCCTCTTCTGGGAAAGACAGCCACTGAATCACATATGTGAGCTCTAGCGAGCTCACAGTTCATGATTGACTTTGGACTGGTCATTGCTCTGGTCATTGTGTCACAACCCCTCTCCTGTTAGGTTCCAGTAAGGAGCCATCAAACTCATTTCTCTCCCATTCTGGTCTAGAAAGTGAAAGGAAGAAAAGGTATTTTACATATCACAGCAACTTCATTCTTAAGAGCAACAGATCTGAACAAACCCAGCTGTAGGACTGGATTAAAATTCTGGATTGAAATAGTGATTTTGGGTGAAGTTGCAGCTAGGGGCCAATATAAACTTCCTGATAGTTGCCCATACACTCAGCTGAAATTCTAAATATAAAACACCTTGAACTCTGGGACAGTTCAACTTTGCTTTTCTATGTCTTTCCAGTGAACCCAACACCAGTTTTGAGTTTCTTATGACTTTTAGATTTGGTTATAAACATTTTCACTGTTCGCGTCATGCATTATTTCATTTACTGTGAACTAATTAATTGTTGGGGGTTTTAGTAACTGTGTTGGGGATTTCTTGTAAAGCTTTTTGGCTGTGTTTGCTTTTAGAGCCCATAAATCTTACTGTATTTTACAAGACAACGGATTACTCAGACTAAGCTATTTAGTAATATGTTGAACTGCGTCTGTGTTTTGTTTTGCTTTATTTCTTAAAGAATCGTCATAAAGGCTGTAGGTATTTAGTGATATTAATTAAGAAGCATAGTACTCAGAAGATTAAACCTGTTTAATCTAAGAATTTTACCTAAAAATAATCCCAAACATATTCTTACTCCTGTCCTTCTTTCTTACTGATAGCCTCCTAATATTGTCAGGATTGATGTCATCATTTTATCCACTCCAGAAGGATATATCCCCTGGAAGCTAATTAGTAGTGGGGAGGCGAGGAGTGGAGAGGTGAAGCCCAATCTCTTTTAAGTGATTTTGTTGAGTTTTTTCTAAAAATGAATATATGAATATATATATATATATAAAATATATATATGTTATAATATAATATATTTCTATATGTCATGAAACAGTGGTTCCTAATACAGTCTATTTCTTTATACTAGTAGATTTCTCATTGTTAATTTGTCCTCCATTCATTCTCCCTCCCCCCCCAATAGCAAAATAAGAAAAACAGATTACTGTAAATTTTGGCACAGAAAGGTATTTGCATCATTTTCTTAGAAGTCACGTGCTTTGGATTTCCTCTTGTTTATGATATATTGAAATGTTTTCCAGATGTTTTTAATTATAAAAAGTTTTCAGGAAAGCAAAGTAATCCGTAATAAAATTTCCTCTACATTTTTTGAAATAGCCAATAAATTAGTGTACTGTAGCTTATCAAACTGCCACATAATTCTACATTTGACCCCAGTGCAGCAAGGTCTGGCATTTCCTTAGACAGCTACTTTGGTCAGAGGCAAAGCAGGCTTCCCCAGGCATACTTTCTGTTCCTCTTCCAAGGCAGAGCATTCCCTTCCTGGGGCCAAGCTGGCAGTGCAAGAGCTCATTGGTGTGAGCAGCTCTGACTTCCTACACAAACGAAACCACCTCTGCTGCACCGGCTTGGAAGAAGCAGGTGTGTGGCATGGGGTATGCCAAAGTCTGGCTTCAGGACAGAGAGAAAGAAAAAATAATTTAGCTGCTGGTATATGATGCTGATGCTGTGCTGCATGAGGAGATTTTAATTTATAATTTTTGGGTGAGTGCCCAGATTGCTGTGGTAAAGTCTGGAAGAAAACACAATAAAAATAAGATCAGTTCAATTTTCAGGGACATGTGTGTGGTTGGGGGGAAGGCTTTAATCATAAAAGACATTTTCAAATGGTCAAAGAACTAGACAGGGAATAACGAATAATGGCTATGAAGCCTTGAAAATCTTCCCCCTGTAGTCATTCAGCTAACTGTTCATCCTAATGACACACCTGATGAGGGTGCTTACTCTACACCTGTATTTATATCAGGAGTGAAGGTAGGCAGGATAATAGGAAATAGAAACCAACTTTGCAACTTCAGTGATTTTTCAAGCTCTGTGTATATGCATATGTGAGGTGGGGTTTTTTCTCAGAAATTATTCACTAGAAAAAATCCAGAAGTGATTGAAAGGTATAGCCTAGCAAACATCTTGGTGAAAGAAGTATTTGTCTTTGAATGAGACTTGCTGTTGGTTCATGGGTTTAGTGGCCTGCATGGATCTTGAGATTTTTCCTCCCAGATCTTTCTCTGGGAAACAGGGTCTTCAGCCTAAGTCCTGAAAGACAGGAATACAAAAAAATAAGCATGTGCATTTGATACTAGCCAGGTATGGGGATTTTGTGGCACTCTGAGGTGAATTTGAGGCATTAGGTCAAATTATATGGTATTAGGAACTGTAAAAGCAGGAAAGCACACAGTATCCTAATGAACGAGGTCCTCCCGCTTGTCAGAATGGGTTCTCTTCCAGAAGTAGGAAGGGAACAAATTAAACAAAACAAGAGCTTTTTATTCTGTTTTGTTTGGTTGTTTTTGGTTTTTTTATCCAGATTATCTAAACACAGCAAGGCTTCTAATAAAAACAAGTTACTCTATAAGTAGCTATCCTGTATTCTCAGGTGGTATAAATACTGTCTGAATGGTGAAAGTGAGCTCTGTTGACTTGCATCGCTCAAAACTCTCACTAATTGCCTTGAGTACTATTTCATCAGCTAGATTTGCAAAGGACAGTTAACTCCAAGCCTTTTTTGCATTAAGAGAGTAAAAGCAAGATTTCACTTTGCTATCGAATCTACTTGTACTACCTGCAAAAGCGGCACAGCACAGAATTTGGACCCAATTTTAGCAGAGAGGAGACAGAACACTAAGTAACAGATGTAGGACAAATGTCCCTTTTACACTTCTTAAAAACAGTAACTGAGGGTAGTCTTGCCATCAAAAAATAGAAAATTATAATCTGTGATAAACTAGCTGATTTCTTTTTAAAGGCTTGTGGAAATAAATTACATGTGGTTTAGAGCTGATCTGGTTAAGGATGGTGGCAGGGCATGAGAAGGAAGGAGGAAATTGCTAACCTCATTACAACAGCCAGCATAGCTGAGAACTTTGGCCAAATTTTGAAAGGGACATAAAATACTAATGCTGCCACCCCTGCAAAACTTCCACCCTCCAGAATCCCCCTAGGTTTTGAGATGCCAGAATCCATTGGTCCCAATTCTTAGAGTATCTTAAGTACTATAGATCCAGTTATTTCTTGGCAAGAGTTGTGCAGCACCACCAATTTTGGCTGGTCATGTGTTCTTCCGTTGCCTGCACTCCATCAGTGCCATTATCCATACACAGGCAAGGTTGCCACTAAGACCAGGAGAAATTTAGGCATGACTTAGGCTGAGATAAGGTGTGTCACCTACCCAAGAACATCTCATCTGCTGTTTCACCAGATTTTTGTGGTATTTGGCTTTACTTCAGTTTTCAGTGTTAAGGCAAGAGGGCTCTTGCCCTTCTAGTGTGGTAATGAAGACTCTTACAGACCACAGTGGAGGTGAAACCACCTCTTTGGAAAACAATATATTAGTAAATGTTTGCCTGTGGTCATTTATTGTTTCTGGACACTAGTAGTACCTGTAGTGCTACAGAGACAGAGGAGTTACTGGGGAATCAATATAAAGCTTCATTACTAAATACTTCCCATGCAGAGAGTGTGGGGATTATAGTGCTAAGGAGAATTTTCATGGGAGACAGAGCAACCTCTGTGGTCCCAAGCAGTGGTCAAGGTCTGATCACTGCTCTTGCTATTACCAGCACTGGCGAGCTGAGGAGAACGGAGGTGGGAAAAAACAACCAAGGCAGAGGATTCACACATGTCAGCCAACTGTATAAAATTCTGTACTGACCAACCTTCTGTTAAATTCACCTACTTTTACCTAAACCTATTTCACAATGAAAAGCTGGTACTGTAGTGCCCAGTCCTTATGTGCTGGAACCAGCAGAGAGTTGCAGTGCTGATTTTAAAGAATTCTGAGATTTCACTTCGATTCCTTTTTATTCCACGACTCTTCTTTTGCCCTAGCGCCAAGCTGGTACGGCTGCCCAAGGGGTGCCCTGCGCCCGCGGCCGCCGCTGGCTGTAGGCTGCAGGTGCTGGCTGTGGGGCAGCGGCAGGGCTGCCCTGCTGAGGGGGAGGTGGGGGGAAACACTCTGCCAAGTGACAGCGGGTTCTTTTGCATCTGTGAAGTGTCAGCAGCATTTTTCTTAAGCAGTGGCTGTTCTCTAGACACAATTTCACCGGCAGAGGCAAGCAGTTGTGCTCCATTTGTGAGTGTACAAACTCATCCTTCCACAGATCACCGCGCTGGCAGCCTGAAGTCTTGGTCCTAAGTGGAGGAAACTGGTGTTTCACAGAGAAACTTGAGGAACTTATGAGATAAAAGGTGAGCTACAGGTAACAAGGAATGTGTAGCTTTCTTCGGCAAAAGGATTTAAAGTGCTTCCTAACATATTTTTTGAACTAAAGCTGTACAAGCTATGCTGTAAATGTTAGGGAAGGAGACTGGGAGGAGGGTGACACAGCTCTCAAAATGGCGGCTGTTACTGACCTTCAGCACTTGCAAGGGGCTTATTGAGAGGGTGAGGGGAGCAGAAGCAGTGCTGCTATCCCATCCTCTGGAGGTGTTGCATTCGGTCTAAAAGACCTGAGAACTGGCTCTGATTTTCACATTTCATTTGCTCTTCACAGCTACAAAAGGCTTGAGAGCAAAGGAGAAATGGGCCCAAGGTCTTTGAGCAGCTGTGTTTGTGGGAGTGCAGTTCGGTGTCTGCACCTCAGCCTCCCTGTGGGAATAGGGCTGGGCGGGAGCTGTGGGATATTTGCTGTCTGGCCTGTCCATCAAGGAATATTTATTTATTCATTAATTTATTTTATGCAGATTGTACAGGCCACACAGTGCAGTTCCTCATTGATCAGTCTTTGTTCAGAGTTTACAAACCATGACTTGATGGGAAGTGCAACACGATAGTCTGCCTCTTGCTCTTGGAGCTAGTGGTGTACGACAGGTTACTAGGGGAGAGACTGTAAAAACAAGCCAAACAAGCCACAGTAGAGACTGTTATTCCACTTTTTTCTTTTTTAAATATAGAAGTTTTTCAAACATATAAACAGTACTTTGATATCCCCATTGCGCTGGACTAGAAAAGCAATTGTGTTAAGGGGTCTATCCACACAAAATTAGAAAATGTAAGGCTGGCATAGCTTTCTGTTACATAAATTTCTGTTAAATAAAAAGGAAGCAAGGAGGCATATAAGAGGTGGAAGTGGTCACCCAGGAGGACTTCAGGGACATTGTCTGAGTGTGCAGGGTTGGAGTGAGGAAAGCCAAAGCTCTTGGGGAGCTGAACCTAGTAAAGAGTGACGAGAAAGGCTCCTGCAGCTACATCTGCAGTGTGAGGAGGGCCAGAGAAAATGTGGGCCCACTGCTGATGGGAGTAGTGAAGAATACGGAGCCAGACTCTTCTCAGAAGCACCCAGTCAAAGGAGAAGTGGCAATGAGTACAAACTGAAATACAGAAAATTTAACTTCAGTATTTTAAGAGTGATCAAACATTGGAACAGATTGCCCAGAAAAGTTGTGGAGTCTCTGTCCTTGGAGATATTAAAAACTGGACTGGACACAGCCATGAGCAACTTGACCCTGCTTTGAGCAGTCTTCAGAGGTGCCTTCCAGCCTCAACTATTCTGAGATTCTGTGAAATTCTGTAATTTGCAATTTAAACCAATAGCTGTGCTAACCATTTGGACTAAATTAATCTTTCTGTAAATCAATTGAATAGTCATTATCAAAAACTCTGTCAACTTAACCTAGACCTAAGTATTCTATAAAAGCTTTTATTGAATCAGAGGCCAGCAGAAACGTCTGCAACTTTTGATTCCAGTGAAATCAAGCTGTGTTTTTTTTAACAAATAGTCTTTTCTGAAAGTGAAACTGGCTAGAAGCAAAAGTGAAACTGACTTTATTGCTTTTTGTTGTTCAAGCTGAGAGAAACAACAAAAGTAAATGGAGGTCATAGGAAGTGCTAAGTAAGTGGAATTAAAAATATGAATTTGTTTACGATAGCAATACCACTTGGAGTAATACAGTGAAGAAATTAGAGTGTTTACTGATACCCTTGTTACATTGACAGAGCCCTTTTGATCTTTTGTTTGAGCTTTCTGTAGCTCTTCCTTTTAATCAAGTTTCTCTGACCCAACTCAGGTGCTTTATGGTTGTAAATACCTGTAAGATGCAAGTTACTATAATTTGTAAGTGATTGTAAGAGGTAGACTAGTGTAAATCATGCTAAGAAAGTGAGTAATTTACTCTGGAATGAGAGCAGCCCACTGCTGTCATTGGCTCCAGGAGGAGGGATGCCCATTTGTGCCTCTGTGAGCTGGGAAAGGTGAAGGCTGAGTTAAAGCAGATCAGGCCTGCTTTATTTTACACCCTCCTGTTAGCTGTTTTGCTGATAATCCTGACTGATCCTGGAGTCCATTTCTGTTCTTGGGTTGCTAACTTGCACACATTTCTTGTACCACTTACACGCACGAATAGCCACCATGTTACTTGCCTTCCTACATGCTGTCTGAAACTACAGCTGCTGACCCTAAGCTACGTCTGGTTGACTGTGACTCCTGGACACCAGAATACCTGTTTTGCCACCCCTTGATCTGGTTGGGCTCACTTTAAGTAGCACATTATGCAATGTGTATTAAATGAATGTATATTGCATAGACTAGTGGCACTACAGAGGACTTAGGGAGAATACTGTCTACGAGGCATCTCCCTAGCTGGATGTTGATAGCTGATGGTGTTTTTTTCGTCACTCCTAAACTGAAATAGAAGAGGTCTGTGACCCCTTAATTCCTTAATGAAATGGACAGCAGTTTGTAGCTGTGTAATTCCTTCTCTTGTAGGCTTTCTCCATGCTTATTGTGTATGACCTGTAGATATTCCCTCCTGTATCTGCTACATGGACTCCCTCCTCCATCCCTTGTCAGTGATGCTGATACTTAGCAGGAATAAGGACCTTTTCTTGCCCCTCTTAGTTTGAGTGAACTTTCTGCACATAAGCAGATGCTTCTTTAACTAATTTAATATGCACAGTTTCATCTTATTTTTTTGTCTTTCTTCCAGCTCCATCTTGGAATGACTCACTGTAAAAGTTTTATTTAAATTTTTGAAGTTCCTCTCTAATGCAAACTCTGATTCAGCCTATAGCGGTGCAAGATGCTGTAACCTAATAATACTATGTCTTCTTTACTTAATTCTTAAATGTTTCCTTTCCTCCTTCCCTTGTGGAATAGGTGAGAAAAGCAATTGCCTCCACTACTTAATGCATCACAACTCAAAAACTCACTCTGTCCATGCAGTTTTGAATCCCAGCCCAGCTGGTGGTTCCTAGATTTCAGACTCTGAATATGAGTTCAGCACTTTTAAATGAATCACTCTGAACAGTACTTGTCAGTCCTTTTTTTTTTTTTTTCTGGAAAGTTTTCGTAATTTTTCAGATGCAGACCTTGAAATGAGAACATTTTTGTAAATGTACCAAATGCAGAGAAAAGTATTAAAATTCTCTGGGTTTTTTTTCCAGGTTTCTTCTGGTTTCTTTAAAGTGCTTGTTTTCATTCTATTGTCTTTTTGTGCTAGAAAGGTGTGTGGGATGTGCTACCTTTGCACATCACTGGCCTTGTTCTTACTTATTTGTGGAGTGATTTCATCAAGATTAAAATGGACACTTTAGTGTTTTTGCAAAGTCCTGTCTCTTGAGGAGCACTTCCCACCTTGTTTCATGAGCAGTTGGTAGTGTAAAGGTTCTCCTTTCCATCTGCTACCTGTGGACAGTTCTCTTCAAAAACAAGTTAATGGATAATGTCCCAGGTCTCACCAGGAAGTCTGGGTTTTAATAATCTGCCTACTTATGAAAATACATTCTCAACTCTGAAAACAGAAACAATGAAAAGGTAAAATTAACTGGGATACATTTTCAGTTTTGGCCATTAGCACCCAGACCTGATCTTCACTCTTAGTTTCTTATTCATGCTAGTTGGGTTGATTAAGTAAGGTGTGGATTGATTAAGTAGGGTGGAAAGGAAATCACATCGTTTTCTTTTTTAGCTTTTCTGCGGAGGATGTTGTTGAGTGCCATGCTGCTTCCTTCCATGGACACAAACAGAGTCTCTAAGGTGCTGGTTCCTTTGTTGGTTTCTGAACGGGAGACGTGCTTTTCTGATTAGTCTAGGTGAGGTTTGCTGCAATTCAATGCAGACAGTTTAACACAAAACTACCAAGGGAGGTTTCTGAAAAAATCTTGCCTATATTTATAATGATTACAAATAAATAATGTCAATATAAATATGAGAAGTATCATAATCTACTTCTAATACTTTCTTCATTATAATTACAAATAAATAATGTCAATATAAATATGAGAAGTATCATAATCTACTTCTAATATTTCCTTCATAATAGCGTTCACATCTTAGAAAGAAAAAGTTCAGACAACAATTTTGCAGTCAGTTCAGGGTATCGCCTTACTTGCATTGAGTTGGCTGAAAATGAGTATAATTTCAATGAAAATTCTTAACTTTAAATTGTTCAATCTGAAGCATATAGAACAGCTTCTTTTTTTTGAAAAACAGTGTATACTTTGAAATAAATTTGAGATATTAAGGTATTATAGGAAAGAGTTCGCTCTTTTAAGACATAACCATTTTTTATAATCCTTTTGATAATGTTCTCAGTAAACTATTTAAATGAGCCAATGATTGTCACATATCTCATGTTAAATGTGGGGATTTTGTTTAGTTTTATTGCAAACCTGAGCACCCTGTGGAGAAAAAGGGTCTGACAAAGAAATGTTGAAAATGAAATGTAACAGGAACCAAAAAAAGAGAACAATTTGAAAAATTGTAAACTGTCTTTGTTCACAGTGAGTTCCTGAGTCAGAGTTATTTGATACTCCTCATTTCTGGAAGAAGGAGCATGGAAAAGTAAGAAAGGCCTGTAGTCTCTCCTGCCTTTCCAGGTGCTTGTTGCCTCCCTACTCCAGTATAGTGACAGAGCTGCTCAGTGAGAACCCCTAACATGTATTGCTGAAAAAGTGAACTGGACCATCTTACCTCATTTAAAGAATACTGTCGTTGTAATTAGCGTTCATTTTCACTAAAACAGGTGAGGGCATAAACAAGCAGTCTTAGCTAGCAGATTTGAGATAACCCCCAGGAATGAGGCAGTGACAAGTTGTTGAGGCTAGTAGCCTTTTCAGCTAGCAGAGCTGTGAGTGGAGGGGAATCTGTGAACACAGTGTACTTGGTCCACTGTGAAAGGCAGGTGATTGAGGAAGGGCATGAGTTGAGCCATATCAGACCCAAAAGCTCATCTAACCCTATATTGTTGTTCCAGTGTGGTCAAAAGTTGAAGAATGTAGATATTCCCCTCTGGAATACTCTTCAAAACACAAACAGGTCGTCCTGGTCTTGCTGAGCCAGAAGAGGATTTTTCCTAGTTGGTAGACATTCATAAGTTTTTTCTCCAAGAATCCAGTCACTTACTGAACTTGTGCAAACTTCTGCGTCCACAGTGGCTTCCTCCTCAAGGTGTTCCGCAGCTTGACTGTACGTTGCACTGTTTTAATTGTAGTATCTACTCATGTTGTTTGATACTTCTGAGCTCTCATACTGGAAGAAGCAGTGAATGGATTCCCATTTTCCCTTGCCACACCACGTATGATTTGATAGGTTTCTGTCATATTTTCCCTTTGGTACGTCTTCCATAATGGAGGATCCCAGTAGATGTAGCACTTGAGGCTATGGTCTAGTGGTTAGGGAGATGTGAGGATGAAGGTTGGACTTGATGATCCTAGAGGTCCTTTCCAACCATAATCACAGAATCACACAGAATCATTATGATTAGAAAGGACCTCCAGGGTCATCAAGTCCAACCTTTCTCCTAGCGTCCCTCTAACCACTACACCATATCCTCAAGCGCCGCATCTGTTCGTTCTTTAAACATCTCCAGGGATGGTGACTCCACCACCTCCCTGGGCAGACTGTTCCAGTACCTAACTACCCTCTCAGTGAAGAATTCTATAATGATTCTATGATTCTGAGTTCTTCACCCAGAGGGTGGTGGAGCACTGGAACAGGCTCCCCAGGGAAGCAGTAACGGCACCAAACCTGACAATATTCAAGAAGCATTTGGACAATGCCCTCAGACACATGGTATAAGGGTTGTCAGGCACTGGACCAGGCTGTCCAGGGAGGTGGTTGAATGACTGTCCCTGGTGACATTTAAAGGACATGAAGATGTGGGCCCGGGGGACATGGTTCAGTAGTGGACGCAGTAGAGTTAGGTTAGTGGTTGGACTCGATGATCTTGAAGGTCTTTTCCAACCAGAGTGATTCTGTGATTCTTCTCCAAGCCCTTTCTATTTCCATTATGTCCATTTTAGAAGTGGGATCAGAACTGGATACAAGGGCTCTGTGGATTGATGCACTGATATGATCATGCTCTCTGTTTCTTTCACAGTGATTCCTAACATTTAATTTGCTGGTCTTTTCTGACAACTCTGTTCTCCCAGTTGAGGTTTACATTATCTGCTACCCTATCTGTATTACTTGTCTGGCTATTACATTACCTATACTACACTATCCAGATCTTCCTCTTGACATAACAATGAGCTTGGAGCCCATAATTTTATAAGTAAAGTAAGAATTGTTGGTTTCAATGTGTGTGACTTCACATTTACTTACATAAAATTTCACTGATCATGTTGTCACCCAGTGAATCATCTCATAAAATCCTTTTGCATTCCTTCACAGTCAGCCCTTGTCTTTGCTACCTTAGTCATCTTCCCAGCCTCTAGATGAAGCATCTGAATCCCCAGCCCTATGTCTGGAGCCCCTTTAAAAGCAGACTTCCTAAAAGCCCCTGCCGATTGATGCTGACACTAATGCAGAAAGTGTAAGTTCCAGGCAGCAGGGTGAAAAGAAGGTGCTGGAGGCAGGTTCCTGAAGGTGGAAAGCCAATGTACTTATGCACTGTGCAGCTTTAATAATTGATAGAAGTAGTTAAAACAGAGGTCTTGAATGACTGTGGAGGGTGCTGAAGAATATTTTTCTCCAGTTGGGCCCCTCACCATATGTACAGTATTATTACTGTAACTGTATTGTACCATATAAATGAATGATTTATGTAGTGATTTATCCACTCTACCATGACTATGTGGCCAATCTCTATTACTAGATCATATTCAAACCTTTACAATGGCAATATATGCAGCTTTGTATTCCGGAGCATTACCTGCTCTTTAAGCAATAAGACCCGATAGGGCGTTTGTTATTGGCCACTGGAGCGTGCCTCCATGTGGTCATTAAGCACAAGTCTGGAGACTGCAGTCTGGGGCTGCATCCACAGAAGAAGGAGGTTTCAGGCTGGCCATAGAGTCTCAAAACTGTTTTCCTAGAATAAGAGTGAACATTTCTAAATTTTATGTGTTTGTTTTGCTTTTACTCAAACTGTTCCCAGATAAAGAAAAATAGCAGAGAGTGGGAAGAAACATTCAAGTGGCAGTCATTTCTCATCCAGATTTTAACTAATGGTTCAGATATTTTTGACTGGTGATGCTGTGGGGGGTTCTTCTGCCATTGTGGCAGGTGCTGCTATGAAATTCTTTACTCTTTCACATTGGGGTTCATGCTGGGGAGGAAGAAGCAGATTCTGAAGTGTTTACTACTCCCAGCATATTCTTTTTAATAGAAAGTGAAAGATCAAAAAAACAGCCCAGCTGCCAATGAAATGAGATAAAAGTAGTCGTTTGTCTGACAGACTTCTAAATGTGTTTCTCCAGACTTTTTATTTCATCAGTTAGCCCTGACTAACATTTATTTCCCATGCAGCTTTTCCAAGGGCTGGACTTTATTTCCTCACTCAGCCTCTTTTTCTTAAAAGAGTTATCAAAGCATAAATGCATCTGAGACATTCTTTGTAACAAACTGGGAAAGATCCAAAATGTCCAGCTGCCAGAAGTCTGCTGGAAGGGCAGTTAGCCGCAATGCCACATGTATAACCCCAGGGTGAGGTAAGTGGGAAAGCTTTGGAGCACAGTGAGTAGCCAAAGAAAGACACAGGGGTGGTCTGGGCAGCATAACAGAGCATCTTTCACAGAAATTACAACTTAAATCACTTTTCCATTTGAATTAATTGTTCAAAATTGTATTAATGCTATGAACCAAAATAATGTCCTCTGTCATGGAGTCCCTGACTCTGCTTCCTGAATTGAGGATGAAGAATCCTGGCAGAGAAAGAACCTCCATCTTGTCCTCTGTTAGCTGGGAACAACTTTTCCAAGTTCCCCAGAAAACTCTGTTTCAGCTGTTGCTTGCTTTGTGTTTTCAGTAGATATAAATGTATATGTGGAGGCCTAAATGCTTCTACACAGAATCTACACAGATGCATAGCTTGACATTCTCAGAGGTCCCTTAGGGCTGGAGGAATCCTGCCTTAAAGCAGAAGAATTCTTAATTTTGTTTTTTTTTCTTTTTTTTTTTTTTTTTGGCATCTGGAAGAACGGAATCAGTTAGCACTGCTGTGATAACTTCACAGTTCTACAGCATGTGATGCAAAACTGCAGACTTGGCGTGCTTTGCAGTTGATTTAAAACAGTAGAAAGCATCCTAAGATTTGTTCCTCTAAATTTTATTACTGACATATGGATATGAAAGGGCATAATTTTGGTAGCTAGATATAGTCAGCACTTGGTATTATATAAAGTGCATCAAAACCACCCATCAATAGCAGTCCATCTTAGTGCATCTGCATTCCAGATCGTTGCGTAGTATACGTTAACTGTTCCTTTCAGTTCTCCTGGAGCCCAGCTGGTCTTGCTTAATTTCACACTATTTTATATTCTGTTTATTACTGAGGCCAACAAATATTTTATTTTAGCTGTTTGTACATGTTAAACAAACATGGGATCCTGGTGGAATGTCTCTGGCAGAAACATGCTAATTCCTTATACCCTCAGAGTCCCTTCCACACTTGAAGGAGTGGGCTCAGCCAGTTAAATTAGGCACCCAAACAGGAAAACCACAGACACATGATTACAGTTTCAGCCAAAGCTACACGGTGCAGCAAAAGTCGTGTGTTGTTTGGCTTTTTCACAGTGAGGCCTGCATGAACAGGGACAGCCAGCAATGTCTCTGTCAGAGCCTGCCTGTGGGAAGCAGGAGAAAGGGAATTCCTGCTTCATGGAACTGGCAGAATTGGTTTAGCACTCCTCCATGAAAAGATCATCTTAGGTACCCAGCAACAAAACAGCACATTTCGATCTCCAATGTCTTAGGTGCCCAGTGACTAAAGAAGTCTAAGGATTTTAGGCTTCACTTTTCTGCAGATTTCTGCCCTGGCTGAGGTCACCAGGCCCTGAGCATTACTCACGACACTCATGAACCTCACAGAGCTCCTGACAAGGTTGGACTGTCAGGAGGGGTGGTGAGTATCCCCTGTGCTGGCTGCCTGATGGCTTGGTGATTAGGAAACATGCACAGGAGATATTAATTTGGGCACTTGCAGGAACATTTCAAACCCAGTCTTCTACTTTCTTGCCAATGCTCAAACCACTGGGATGTTAGATTTAAAAAGAAAAGGCACTACCATAAAACTCCATTTAAAAATAAAGAGTAGTGTGTTGTTTTTGTTGAAAGACTGTAGTGTAGACAAGTCTGTGGTGTCAGTCCAGACTAGCTAGAGACACCTTTTTCTTTGTCTATTCAGATGCCTGAACATCTCACAATCTCTAAATTTCTAACTCTTGGGAGGCAGAAATTTAGATCCAGTCTATGTTCATAGTTCTTGACCAGTTCTGGTGGCTCCTTCTGAAAGCTCTCCCCAGCTGTTGCTGCCAGCACTACCTAAAGTTCTCATTCCTTGCTTAGCACACATGGGCATTAACACATATTTTGTTGTGCGCTGCTTCAATGGCTGGATGTCCAAAAGTTAGATGTACCGATGTAGAACTTGTACTTCCTTTGTGTAGCCCTTAGCAGCTAGGCTGGTATGTACCTTAGAAACCCTTAGGGAGGTAGAAATCTGAATATAGGCTGCTAGATCAGTCCTTCAGAGGATGACAGTGAGTGATCATTGTGACTGTGGTCTGTCATGATGAAGCACAACTGAGCTACTTTGTTGTTAATTGAGACTGAGCTGCATATTGTGTTTGTATGTGTTCTTATGCTGCCATTGCTAGACTATAGCCAGAGAATGCTTGGGACTGTGAATGAGTGCTCAGTAAAGCTGGTCTCACCCTGTGTCCTTCGTGGAGTATATTAGATTGTCAGCTGCACTGACTTCTATTTTGCTTTTGAGGAAAGCTGGAGGGGTGGTTTTTAACTCTGCAACTGTAAGCAGTTTGGTCCTTGGCTACCTTAAAGACGCAGCCTCACTGCATGGGGTGCTGTGGTGATTTAGATTGGCTGCAGTAACCAAGCTAGCATTAAACTGGGAAAGAGCTTGTTACTCTCTTCTTTTAAAATTCTTCAGATCTGAAAATTGGTTTCCAGCCCTTTGGTCCAGAAGAGGCCAGTCTTCTTGATTTAGCCCAAGCAGCTAATAGTAACTATTTTATTTTCAAAAGGACTGAGCCAAATTGCATGCAAGCATTTTTTTGCATGCATGGATCTTTCTTGTGATGATTTGATGGTATAGTAGATACTGATTACAATTTAGTATTGTTTGCTCAATAAAAATTATTTAGGCGTGGTATTTGTAGAGTAAATCAACTTAAGAGTGATCAAAGACATAGGACTCCTGATTTCTCTATTTTCTCTATTTCCTGAAATTTTGTTAGTCTTTTCTCACGTTAGTAAGTGGAAAAGCCAGGGGATGGTTGTTTGCCTAATGAGGGCAGGATACAGCTGGGAGGAAGCTTGAAACTCTATTGCAGGGTCTGCAAACAATCTAGTCACATCAAATAGATGCCCACTGTTTGCCAAAAATCAGTGAAATAGGGACATAATGAGGGACATAATGAGGATAATGAAATAAAGAAAAAGAGAGAGCTGCTTTCTTTAATACAGTGACCTTTTTGAGATGTGTCATTTACAGGCGTTCATATGAGTGTTGGCTGGTGTTGATTTTACAATGCTTAGTTGTGTGATGGCTTCTTACCAAAGCTGAGGAAGCAGCCTGTGGCTGGCCTCACTCTGGGCTTGATAAGCTATTACAGTAATGCTGTACTTAATGGTTTCTGGAAAGTTGATATCTGTCTGCATTTAACAAACACATTTTGGCCTAAATATTGAGAAATCACAGGTATGTAATGCAAATCCTGGGTGTGCCAGCCAAGCCTGTAGAAAAAAGCTCATTAGGATTAATCTCTAGCAGGGTGACTAATGCAAAGGGAATGAGGTACTTTCCTCCCTGAGACAGCAGAGATTTGACTTAGCTTTCAAAGGGTCTTCACTGGAATGCAGCCGGTTGCTTTGTGCTATAGGTATGCTAGCTTATTTAATTTAGAACCACTTGCTTTAGACCAGAGAATATTACACTAAATGAAGAGAGACATAGAGCAGCATGCTGCACACATAGATTTAAAACAAAATATCTTACTCAGTTTGGAAGAAATGAGATACATAATTATCCAATGTACATTAAGAGCATTAAAGGCAGCAACATACAAAAGCTGTCTCACCTCCTCCTCTGCTCTTTGAGATTTGCCAGATTTTTCTGTTGGAGGAACCATATTTATGAGGGATGCATTCATTACATCCCATCTCTGTCTAGTTTTCACAGTGACTTCCACATGTAATATCAGGAAAATTAGTTGTGTTTAGGAAAGAGTAGCTAAAGAAGGCTTATTTTATTAAGAGGTCTCCAAGCTCTTTCTTAGGTGGAATATTACTTACTGGTAACGTTTGTGTAAAACAACGGGATTTTTTCCTCACAATTGCTCTAGTAAGCTAACAGCAGTCAAATTCTTTTGAGTGGTATGTAATTGCTAGCCTCATAAAAAGAAAAATAAATTGCTGTTTTTATCAATAAAGCTATACAGAGACAAATACCAACACAAAGAAAATTTTAGTGTAATTTACAGTGTTTAACCACGTTGTGCTGGATTCCGAAGTAACACACTGGTATTTGTAGTTTCAGATTGAGAACTTTATGTTTTTCCTCTGCATTTTTTCGAAATTTCATCTGTATTATATGTTTTGTTCTGGATAACTTATCAGGCAGGGTGAGGATATTTGGAGATCTTTCCTAAAACTCTTAATCGTTTTTCAAAGAAAGTTAACGGAAAGGGTAGATTTTCTTGATAATCCTTTCAAAATTAAAATATAACACAAAAACACTATGTTTAAGTGACATTAAGGGTCTTACTTAAACCAACTAAAGCTGGAAAATTCAAAGCGAATAACTAACACTCTCCTGTAAACTGCCCTCATGTATTACAGCTGACTGGGGAGAAACAGAGGTTCAGAGAGCAGTTCAAATAATAATCAGAAGAGTTTGGATGCGGCCTGAACCCCAGTAGTTGGGGGAGCAGAACAGATGTCTTTCAAGATCATTCTTTCTCCTGGGAGATGTGGCATTTCCTTTTCATGGTCATGCTGAACATGGGTTTTCTTTGGCCAGTTTATGCTTCTTTCCATGGTAAGGGCCACGTATCACACAAGTAGTTTCCAGCAAGTAGGGATCTAAAATTTGAATCTGAAGCCTGGAGGATCCTGATGCCGGACTCACTTTCTCTCCCATCTCTACCTAAAAGAAACCCCAGGTAACCAGAACCTCCTTTTACTCTTCTAAAGCATCAGAAGGATCCAGATTCCTCCCTGTTTTCATTTTGGGTCCAGGCTGGCCTTTTGTTCATTGAAACTAGTTCAGTATTCTGTTTACACACTTTATTAGCTTCGTATTGCTAATATATCAGATAAGCATTAGTTGGGCACAGCAGGACTTGTTAGGGAGAATCTATTGTAGAGCTCCCATAATTCATGTGATTTATAGATCATTCTAGAGGTTTATTAAAATTCCCCAAATATTCTGAGATATGTAAGAAAGGGGAGGTTTTGTATGCCTTAGTGCTGTCCCTTTAAGCTGAATGGCAGATTTTTGTGTAGAAAAGGGAACTTAATATTCTTAACTGCAGTTAATTTGAGGCAGCAGAAACTTTGCCTTTCAGCCACTAACACTAAGGTTAGCCCATATTTTACAGCACTCTTGCAAGCAGAGCCTGCAGTCTCTGATTAATGTCAGAATCTCCTTTCAGTTTTTCTCTGAACACATTACTTCAAAATTTGCATAATTGTTTAAAGTCACACATTTTGCTGATACTGCCCCTATTAAATGATACAAGAAAACACAACATTACATTACCAACAGGATCAAACCAGAAAGCGACACTTTCATGCACTTGTGTGTTTTGTGAATCGAGGCAGTAACTGGAACATACTAATGATTTCCTTGACCCCACCTTATCATGCTCCACCCCTACTTCCCCTGAAACTCTCCATGTAAACTCTGAGAATATTTAACACATTTTAAGCTGTCCAGTTCTGTGTAGCTCCTTGTAAAGTAATTTGGAAAGATGATTCCTACTTGGTGAGACGTGCTCAGACATAAACTCACACATACACATAGCAGCACATAAAGCATGAACCTGTTAAGGATTTCACCTTTTAAGAAATGACAGAATAATTACAGGACAACATGTCCTTCATGAGTAAAAACAACTAAGCTAAAGTGCTTTCAAGGCTGGCATAGCCTACTTCTAGCAAGCTGCATAAATCATAAACTGCTAAGAGATTGATTCATACACTGAGTGATAACTGGAGTCTATATAATGGTGTACAAAAATGTGTGGATAACATACACGTGCACTGAGCTGAATTCAGTTCTTAGGTACGCTAGGAGAGAGAGCTGAGTTGGTGTAGCCCAAACCCTGACTTTGTATGCAGATATAGACAATGTGGAGAATGAACCACATGCTTCTTTAATGAAGGGCAAATAAGTTATTCCATTTTCAGACCTTTTCAGGAGGAGATCGTAATAGTTGGTAAGTTGGCCTCAGGCTGAGACTTAGTGTGCTAGTCCTGGAATGAATGTTCCTGGCTTTAAAACAGAAGGGGAGGGGGAAAAAAAAAGCAACGGGTGTGTGGGTGGGGGGGTGTGTGTGTGTCTGTTATCTAATTTTACCTGTTTGGTGGTGAATAACAATAAAAGTGTGGATATATGCAGTATTTAAAAGAAAGCATGCCTTAGCCAAAAGTAAAAACAACCCCCAAACAGAAATGTTATCTGGCTTTTCGGGTTACCTCTTGTCTCTTATAGTGTCTTTCTAATGAATGAATTGTTATGTTTTTATGAGCTGAAATCTTTCAGATGCAGTGGACAATCTATATTAGTGGGATGATGTTTCTTTCTCTGAACACTTTAACTGTACAGATTGCACATATGCTCTAGCATTACCAAAGGCCAGGTGAATCTTGAAGAGCTGTAAGCAAGGGTAACTCAGCCTCTGAAGGTTATCCAGAGCTACAGGAAAATTATACTTGTCGGAAAAACCTACTGTTTACAGGCAGGGGTGCTTCTTTTCCTTGCACATAATTTTAGGGCCACAGTTTCAAAGGTACAGTTAATAGACTTCTCTTTGTGTATGAAAAACCTTTGTCCCTTAATACACAGTGGCAAATTGGTTGGTCTAGATAGCTAACATTTGCATGCATAGGCAGTAGATTCTGTCATTTATGCATGTAGATAATAGAATTTACATGCACAAAACTCATTTGACTTGGCCTCAGAACAGATTGGGAGGACAGGTATTTAAGATTTGAGGGACAGATGCACAGTAGGGGACTGCTGGGGTAAATGGTGGTTGAGTCTGGAATATTGAAATAGGGATGCTAAAGAAAGGATGAAGGCAGTGCTCATCTGTGAGTTGTGCTGAAAACAAAAAGACTTTCAATACAAAGAGCAAGGCAAGAATGATATCAAAGGTCACCTTTCATTGTGAAGAGAACTCAAACTTGAAACACAAAATTTTACTTTTTGAAATATATTTTTTCCCCATGGTGTCTGTCTTGGCCCTTACTCTGACTTGCAAGAAATTTCAGCCTAGTACTTCATGTCACTGATACCAAGTCATTTAGCAGAAACTGTAGACATTTAAAGGCCAGTCCTTCAACTTGGGCGACTTTTTTAGGCCCAATAAAGTAAATCCAGTGATGCTGGTTTTATGCCAGCTGAGAAAATGTGCTTGAATATTTGGATTCTTTCAAAATTACTTCTATTTGTAGAGTATTCCTCTATTTGCTCTTGATCAGCCAAGAACAACATTCATGTTCTGAAGTTCAGTAACATAGTTTACAGTGCAAGAGGAAGTTGGTATCCAGATCTAAATGTTGCCATCTGGGACCCCAACTAAACAAAGCTTGTCACCCACACTAGGGCTGCAGCACACAGGAGGGTATCATCTGGAATCAGACAGCGAAAAGCCTGTTATGTTTAATATCGCAGTGGTCACTTGGCCTAGCCCAAACCCACTCTTTGCTTAAAAAGATCTCACTGAAATTAATGTAAGTCCCTTTGGAGTCAATAGGATCTTTTTCTGAATGAGCAGAAAATTCTTGTTGCTCTGTTTTGGTGCACTGACTGAGTAATATCAAGGCCTCTGCAGCAATGCACCTAAACACAACTGTGTGAAATATGGACAGAGAAGAAGCCTTAATTTCAAATTTCTTGTGTTCGTCAGATTATGTTATAAAGTATGAGATTATTCTGTGAAAGCTGAGGCCACAGAAGTCCCATAACACTTCCTGGGCCAGATTCTTGAGTGATGTAAATTGGTGCAGTGCTACTAGAGTAAGTGGAATTGTGCTGATTTCAGTAGCTTGGGATTTAGCGCACTAGGTCTGAGATAGCTGTAAAACCTCCCTGTGCACTTTGAAAGTTGTACCCTATAAATGCTTCCACAGTGCCGTTTTTTTATAGTGTCTACAGGAAACTTATGTTGTCTCTGTGGCTTCAAAACACTAACTAACCAAGGTCAACTTTCTGTTTTCGCACCATAACTGTTAATACTAATAAGTGGGGTTTTAAGTGTACTCTCTCTTAGTGTGTGTGGTCTTTTTTTCACTTTTGAGTTTGTCACTCTGAACTATTTGTATCTTGGACCATTTTTACAAACACACAAACATGAAAGGAGTATCACTAGCAGGGACTACCTCAGTGCTTTATGTAGTAGAGTATCCTTCTATGTCAATGCATGTGTGTACTTGTACGTAAGTACTAAATATGTATACACAAGCATGAAAAATTAGTATACAGTAAGAGTCCTTAAGCACCCACATTCCTTTTTCACTTGGTAACTAATGCAATGACACTTTTGCAAGAAAGCATTATGTCTTATAGCGTTAGCTGTTCCAGCATCTGGACTGAACTCCACTGCACTCATTGACTGTGCCAGTGATTTGGTGTTAAGAGTTGAGGTTGTTTTCCTGACAGACAGTCATTTCAAAGTGTTTTGCAACAATTACCTTATAAGTAGATTGGTTCTGCGAGGAGAAGAAAATCATACTAAGTGAGATATAGAAGCAGGCATCCATGTACTTTTCCATTAGAATAGCAGCTTATATTTTGGTAAACACCAGGATAATATAGGAGAATCCATTTTTTCAGTTGCACAAACAGTTCAAAAGACATATGTAACCAAATGGCTTCCAGCAATCTTTATTGTAATATTTCATAGTCGTCTTTGGGGGGAGAAAAACTCCTAACTTCTTTCCCCTGTTAATCTTTTACTTGACGTATGTCAGATGAAATGTACTAATGGTTCTGGATGTGAGACAATATGTCTCTAAAAATATTATAGAAGTTTTAACAATACCTTCAAGATATCTAATGGCTTTTTGGATAGGAAGCTAAACAACCCATCTACATCTGTTTGCTTACTGAGTGTAGCTGGTGGATGCAGTGTATATTTATCTTCATTAAGTGTCAAATTTTTGAACTTGTCCTTAGTAAAAATGAGGAGAAAGAAGAGAAATCATTAAAAGGTTGAAGGAATTTCTTAGTAAGATGTGGACTGTATAGCAAGAGTGACCAGTTTTTACTCCACTAACTCTTAATGTAAACTAGAGTTCTGTAGCTAATTGATTTTACAGCATGGCAGCCAAACTGACACAAGAAAAAAAAAATCTGGATCAGATTGGATTCACTTAGAAAACCACCTCACTTAAATTATGGGTACTGAAACCATTTCATTTGTTCTTTGCAGAATTAACTGTTTGATGTCAGGTGTGGGTTAAGGAAAGAAATGGAGTTAAAACAGTAGGTTGATGAAGATGAGCAAATAATGGTCCTGTGTTTAGAGTTCCTAGCTGAGCTGTGAAGAAGATGAGTGCAGGTCACTGGTCTGCCTGTGTCCTGCTGCACACAAGTCCTACGTTTCTGAGGCCACATGTCCTGCAGTGGTGAGACGCTGGCTGCAGTCTGTGTGTGTCCACCCCCCCGGGCAGTACTGCTCACGGGGAGATGGTATTGCCATGAACCTTCAGGCACTGAAATGATCTGAGTTAATGGGGACCACTTTTACTGGGGTTGGAGTGAGGTAACTTCTCTTTTTAACCTGATTCCTGTGACCTGGTTGACACTACAGGCCTGCAAAATGGAGAACAGGTACATGGGACTGTATTATTAATTATTCCTCTTTTCATGGAGAATCCACGAGAACAGGGATTCAAAGCACCTTCTCCTGGGAGCAGGTTGTTATCAGGCGCTTGGGACATTCCCTTGAGAGGCTGCAGGTACTGGTTCAGATTTCAGCTATGAATTAGACTGTGGGTATATTTGAACTTAAGTGTCTCGAAAAAAACCAAGGAGAACAATAGCAACTTCACACTGTGTCATGCCTCACCTCCAGCAAGTAATGCTAAATTGCTTGTATTGTCACAACCACGCGCTTCCCCTGGTGATCCTAATGGGTCCCTGCAGATCCGGTGGGGATCACAACACTAGCTGCATGCAGTTTTTAAGATTGTTTCAGGATATCATGGAACACATCCAGAACCCAGAATGATGTTTTTCTTGGGGCCCCAGACCGTAGAATGTTTAATTACTGATGCCATTACTAAAAATAGCCATAGGAAAAGGCACAATTTAATCTTTTAGAGAAATATTGCAGGAATGGGGGTTAGGGCCACTTGTTTTAGAGTATAATTTCCCTATAGGTTAGAATCTATATAATTATAGTAAAATTATAAAAAAGGATTGTCAGCCCTTGTGTGCTTTTGTATTCAGACAGTGGGCACATTGTACCCTTAATAAATGAGTGTTGCTGTTCCTAACTTCTTGTATATTTTTCTTATCCCTTTCATTTCATACGTTAATCTTTACCTAACTTGTAAAGTTTTGATTGGGTGTTTGATGCTGGTTTCAGAGGTTATGTGTAGTTTGGATTTCCGTGCATTTGCTCAGACATAATGAATCCAAATTAAAGCTAGTGGGATTTGTAAGCATATTGCAAACTGGGTAAGAATCCAAGCCAATAACTATAAGGGAGTACAAAAGGTATCAGATCTTGAATACGGTGTATACTGAGGGCATAATCTATATTACCTTTGACAACTTCTAGACTCTGCTTGAACTTTTAAGTTAATTAGAGTCCCAATGACCACTAGATTTTTATTCCTTTTTCTGGTTGAAACTCAAATATTAGTCTTGGGACACCTTTTCAAATTGACTTGCCCATCTGTACTTTAAATTACGCAGCTAGTAGCAATAATTAGATTTTTACATTCCTGAATGTGGATGTGAGTGTCAGAAGACTCAAGAATGTCAGACAGGTAAATTTTCAAGATGAGCCCACAACTGAAGAAATTTAAGTAGCCCTAATGACCCTGTAACATGTATCTACATCCCTAAAAGTTTTTAGAGAACTTCAAAAATTCAAACTGCAACTGAAAAGCACTGTGTATCCCCAGGCAGCTTTAATTTGCATGATCAGCACTTACTCAGCAGAGTACCCTAGGTATTGGAGACCTTGGTATATTAAATGGGTCACATTTAACTGTCCTTGAACAACTTATCCTATGTATTAAACATAAACAAGATTTTTGTCACATTCAGCATCACTGTTTCTCTTTTCTTCACGTTTTCTTTGATACAAGGTAACTTTTCTATAGGAGATTTTAGAGGGCCACAGTGAATACATTATGCCACTTTCCACCCATAGTCTCATTTAAGAATTCTGAGCTTCTCTCATTGCATTTTCCTTGTTGTTTTCTTTTTTCCATCAGAGCTGGATAATTCCATCTGAGCAAAAATTAAGATTAAAAAAAGTTGTGTTTTATAGCCAAGGATTGTAGGACAAATTACATAGTCTGTTTTAGTTTTCTAAATAGTCTTTGAGATTGACTGTTCAGCTCTTGTCATGTAAATGCACTGTCATGTAAATTCACTGCCCACGGATCCAGCTGTCTGTTGGTAACGAGAAAGAACGTGCAAGAGACCACTGGTTTTTAGAAGCTACAGAAGGAAACTGGTAGCAGAGTTCAAATGTAAATAAAGGTGGCAGGAAAATGTCCTTTTCTCTTTCACAATAAAATCCAAACAAGTCCTTCTTTAACACCCTTCGGTGTTTTTCTGCGATGTGTTCAATAAAAGGTTTTTCCTTTATGTTACAGGAGATACCTTTCTCCTCATTGAAATGATCTTCTTTTTAAATAGCGCCCAGGAAACCTTTCTCAAAAGCTAGTGAGTGGTTTCACACCCTGAATAGTCTTGAACAGAGATCCATGAAGTCACTGTATCCTATGCCAAAATGTAAGACATGCATTCAGGGAAGAGAAAGAAGAGGAAGAGAGTGGGGAAAAAAGCTTCTAAGTTACTTCACACAAAGAAACCTTTAAAAAGGGTTAGTTTTAAGCATGCTACTAGCTTTGATGTAATTAGCTTGCTGTTAAAACTGTTGTACACTAATGTCTGAAAGAAAGGGACTGAAATTACATCATAAATTCTGTTTGCTGAGCATCTCTATGTCACAGATTTGTCTGTCCACATATGCAAAAAATTCTCTATTTAGACCACCCATTTCCAAAATCCCAGATATTGTGAAAGCTTGGAGTAAATGGAGTAATAGGTGTAATGTGGAGTGCAATGTCAGCAAAAGAACCAGAGTTGTTTGGGATTATTTGAAATTTGGCCCATTTAGTGTGAAAATCTAAACACATTAAAAGATTAAATCCTATGGGAACTGAATGCTTCTAATATATACAGGGCCTGAAGAATCCTTAAAATTAAACCTTGAGTTTTAGTGAACTGAGTTTGAAACAGCTTCTTTTTTAAAAAAACAATACTCATTCTTACTATTAACATTTTTTTTCCTTTTTTTTTTTTTTTTGCCTTAGCAATATTCACGTTCTTGAATAGAGGGTTCATAGGATGCTTTTACCAACAGATTGCCTCTAAGGACTGTTTTGAATACAATACCTTCACAGTATTCTTAAATTTGACTGTCTTAAAACAGTCAGAGAAGTTGGATAACTCCCTTCAATGTGTTTTCAATTGCAGATCATGGCATTTTCATCCAACAATTTTGAGGAGATAACTTTTAATTACAATAACAAGAACCACATGGGCAATGATTGATGCAAACCTGATGTGTTCTCTTACTTTATTAATCTTTTTAATTAGAGGCAAAAGAATGCTTTATCTGTTGAGAAGAAGAGATGAATTGTGATGTTCAACTGCACTTTTATGGCTTAAAAAATTTGATTGCTCACCAGAAGTGTGTGTTTACCTGGATGCAAAAGGTGGGAGGAGCTTGAATGGAGTTTTCTTCTCCAGCTTTGCTTACCTTCAGCTCTATGTAGTACCCCATACAGCACCATACTGTTGAGATTATGATACTCTTCTATTAGTTTTGAAAAGTCAATTAGATTGCAAGGAAAGGAAAGACAGTTTAACACCACCAGATGTCAGAGCAGTTGCTTGCCACAGGGTAGATTGTATGAGATGTTGCGAAAGACCTATGAGATGTCTTGTTCTTTAACTCTCCTTAGCTTTAGGAGTTGAGAGAGCTTAGCATGTCTTGGGTCTGCTGTGGCTGTGATTTGAAACTGTTGTCGTTTGGGATGGTGTGAAAGCTACATAAAGAGGATAATGTTGATTGAGATGCTAATACAGGTCTTTGAAACATACTGTGAATATTTTATCTGAACTAGTTTAATGGATTCACTTGCCTTGAGCATACAGAAGGTTAGATGCAGTTCCTTCTGTGGCTGAGATACTTTGCAAACCTACAGGTAAGGCTTAGGCTTCACACATTTGCGTGGAGTTTTTTGTCTTGCAAGAACTTGAATACAATTAATGGCCATGGTGGAAATACTGCAGAGAGGCTTTTCCCACTTACTATTGTTGTGATTTATTTTTTCATTATATTTCATTATATTGTGCCTATAGTGTACCAAGTGAGTTACTAAGAAGTAAAGGCAAGATCTCTGCTCCAAAAGGTTAATATTTTAACTAAAAACATGACATCTCAGGACTTTATAAAGGCATGAAGGCAATGAAATTTCTGGACAGAAAGGGAACAGAAAACTTATGCATGAAAGATGTTAAAGGCAAAGCCAGTTTGTGATACTTGGATTTTGTGGTTCAGATGAGAAACCTGTAAATTAACCTGTATCAGCACAGGAATTAGTGGAACTTCACAAAATGTTCTTCAAACTTAACATGGAAAAAACAGCACATACCTTCAGAGACCTGAAGTTGGGTAAGCTTCCTGCACTACTATAGCACTTGTATATAAATGACATGGATTCCAGTGTTGTGGCTTTGTAGCTGTGCTAGCATGTTAGGATGTTGACTTTGGGCCTGATTCAAACATCTTTGAAGTCAGTGGAAGACTTTCAACTTCGGTCAGTTTGCTGCAGAGGTGTTTTGAGGTGCTTTCTTGAGGTGCCAATTTGGAAATATCAGTGGCAACAGAGAAGGGGAGAAGTTCAATTTCCTATATCAATTGAAAGAAAGTAAAGGGAATTATTTTTCTATTTTTTTTTTCTAAGAAACGTTTGCCAACAGATCTTTTGGCCTGTCACCACATGAGAAAATGGACAGAGGATGGTAATGGAGAGAGAAGGGCTGTTCATCACTTTGTGACTCTTTATTTGTGTGATAGAAGCAGGTGTGCACCTCATCATTGATATAAATGTTTAGTCAGTCAGCTTTAAAGCCATTCCAGACAACTTTTAAGTAGATCTACTAGAGCTCAGTACTATTCAAACTGTAACCTTGTCTGCAAATTAGTTCTCTATGATTGCTCAAGTGGTGAGCAGCAACAGAACTGGAAAAGTTAGGCCTAAAATAAAATAAATAAAATTGGGCTTGCATTACACTTACTGACGGAATGGTAGAACGGTTGTTTTAGCCAAGCCAGTTCATCCGTCCCTGGGTCTGGACACAGTGACTCCCTAGAACTGCTCTCTAATGTAACAAGAGTGGCACGAGGGAGTTGAAGAGCTCAGAAAGCCTACATTTGTTTCAATCTGTCACACTCAGCATGAGGATGTACAGTGAAAGCATGGAGGGGATATTGTATTTTGGGATTCCTAGAAGGGTGCCCTGGCATATATTCCTACACACGTGTTTGTCATATCTAAATTATTGAGCAATTGAATTTAGTAGTAATGACCATGAATTAACCATCTGTCAAAGACGAGGAATGTCTGCTTTAACCCTCGGGCTGCTGCACAGGCCTTTATATGGTGCCCGCAACATTCCTTTGGTTGCCAAAGTGGAAGCGTGGCAGCAGACCAAAACTTAACGGTGGGGTGAAGGGGGAGATACATTCCCTTCCACTTTCTGAGAAATGATTAGTCTTTTGCTCGTTTGTTTCAGCCAGACTCTTGCAATATCAGAGTTGTTTCTGCACATTGTTTTGATTTGAAAAAGAATGACTGCTTTATGCTGCAAATACATTTCAGCTTTAAAGAATCAGGATCTTTTTAAAAAATCATCTTTAATGTTACCTGAGAAAAGATGTACATCGCATAAGAGGCTTAGAACTGAAAACTATTGGATTTTCTACTTAAATTGCCCTCTGTCCTCCACTTCAATCCATCATCTAAATGAGGTAGTGTATATCTTTAAAAAATGTAGTACAACTGTTTCTTCAAAGAGTCCAGAGTAGTTCAGAGATCATCTGCCAAAATTACTTCCTTGCTGTGTGCTCCACCCATAACCCTCAACATCCAGAGCAAAGCTTGTAAAGGAATAAATGTAACAACTTATTAGGAAGTTAACAGGCTAACTGGTGGACATCTATGTGGTGGGATTTTTTTTGCTTTCTTTTTTTCTTGCTCGGACTGAATTTACCTCCTCACAGCTGTTTTCTGAGATCTGTTCTTCCACAGATCACTAGCCTCTATTAGATTTTTCTATAAAGACTATTTAAAAATTGTAATGATAGTCCCATGAATTCCACTTTGAGCACTGACTGGATCATATTATGTGGATGTAACTTCTAGGCCTGCTTTTAAAAATGTATGGGAATGTTTGGGGGAAAAATTTTCAACAAAACTTATTCATCCATTTGTTGAGATTTTGTTGTGACAGTCTTCCCAAAGGCATTTGATTTCAGTAGTCTGGTTAAGTGGGTGTCTGTAGCACATTAAGAAATGCCTCTTGTCCCAGGATAGGTTTGGTTCAGGAGGGGTATTTTTTTTTTCTTTTAAGTAAGCTGCTTTCCCTGCCCCCTTCTACTTTTCAGTCCTTTCTGATGGTCTTAAGTTCTCCTAGCTGGTCCACTTTGACCTTATAACTTATAGAAACATCCATATGGAAAACATCAAGATGCTTAATGACTTTCATGATTTCTTTGGGAGGGGAGGAGGGAGCAGGGGAAACAAAGTTCATTCTTCATACAGTAAGGTCATCGGTATACCTGAAGTGATCAGTCTTCTCACCTGTTTCTCACAGTAGCTGAATGTAGTTAGAAAGGCTGCCTCCTTGCTGCTTGGGAGTTAAAAGCTGATGGTACTGGGAAGTTTCTCATCCTTTACCACGGGCTGTGAAAAGCTGAGCAGCTAAATTGCTGCTAATAGTTTTAGCACCTTGAGGAGTTCCTGTAAATCTCCTACTCCATGTATCATCTTTGGAAGAATCTTCCACTGTCCCTTTAGAGCAGTTTCACATCCTTTTTGTACAACCTGGGCTACAGGGCTGAGGATCTAGCCCGAGCAGCTAGCAGTGACTTGCAGTACTTTCTTGCCTCACAATGAGAGACTGTAAATGTGCTGTCCTGTGCATCATGCAGAGTCTTTTCAGTGGCTATTTGGAACTTCCCTCAGGTTCAGATCAGACTTCCTCCATTTCCATTTGGTAAGGCTGTTTTGCTGCTAGAACCTGTAAAAAATCCTGAAATGGAAAGAAATACAGGCAACACAAAAAGAAATACAACTTTTCAGTATCAGCTGAAGTGATCAGAGGATATGAGGTATGTTTTTAAAAGATTTCTCTTATTTGTTTCCTGAAGAGTCACATTCCATGAGTGGTTAATTTTGGCTGGACTGTGTCTTAAATTTCAACAACAGTTCATGCTAACATACAAATATGTAGCTTTGTCCTGCAAAATATTGTACAATGCAGTCCCTTAAACAGCCTTTATCTTGCAGTTTTAGCTTCCCCCGATGCCCCCCCTTGAAATGTAGGTGGTCACCCAAAGTAAACAGAATTCCTTCTACTCCCTCCACATCTGCTGTGTGTTATCTGGCACTCACCTCTGACCCTGATATTCATCATAAGAATAAGAACTGCATCCTATTCGGCTGGTTGCGTGCACTTTAACTCCAGTGATCGCTGGCTGTTGAAATAGCATGTGCTGGGAGCAGAACTTGCTGAGACAGCATCAGGGTGTTCAAACCACACTGTTCCACTTTCTTGTACACTTTTGGCTAATTAAACAGAATTCTAGAGATAAGCAGGTCAGCACAGTATACTTGGGGACAGACTTTGCTATAGTTTAGGATTATACTTCCTAGTGAATGCAATGAAACAAGTTTGATACTCGTAATGAGAAGGATTTTTGAAAACAGACTAGACCTCTTCCCTCGCTGCTGTATCAGTTGACATTATGCATCTGTACAGAGAAACAGTATCCTTCTGTATGGAAGCAGTAAGTTTGAAAGTATGTTTGTGTTGCAAACAGCAGTTATTGATCATTTTACTTTGGTTTAATCACACCATCCTCCATGACCTAGTGATATCATCCAAGGAACTAAGTAATTTTTGTTGTAAGAGTTTTAAGATCTGTCCTTAAATGTGAGGATCCATGTGTTTGGATGCATACAGATCTGGTCTCTATGACCACACTAAATGGAACCCATCTGAAATTTTCCTTTTTCACAAGAGTGGACAGAGCTACTTTTTGGACATTGTGGAGTAAGAAATGAAACTGTCAATTTGCTCGCCAAAGTTGGATTGATTAAAACTTCAGGAACTTACCAGCTGGAACTAAAATCTTTTTTTAGAGTAGACTTTCTGCTACTTTCCTCTCCTCTTTCATAGCAGAGGTATGAGGGAGGAATCCTCTGCTAGTCCCCTAATCTTCAAGCTCACATCTTCAATTGAATTAGGATCATAGTCATGCAGTGCTGCCAGTTAAATAATGTGGGTTTGACCTGTAGGATAAACTGGAAAAATCTCATGGGCCATTAGCTGCCAGGTTTATCTCGTTGTGAGACCAGTGCGGTTTACCAGCTGCCATGACTGCCCTTTGGTGCTGTAAGATGTGTGATTGGTTACTGACAAAATGAAATCCTCCTTGTACCAACACTTTTGGGTGATTTCTGTCATCCCAGCAAAAGCTGTTCTTGCATGGGCACCTCTAGTCACAGAGCTCTATCAGGTGGATTACAGACATCAAGTAATGCTCAGTGATACACACTGATTATCAGTACATCAATAGATTATTTTTTTCCTTTAAATTGGTTGTGCTTTTCACTTGCCAAGTTTGTTTCCTTTATCATGTCTGTATTTATATTTAGCAAAATGAAGGGATTAAATGGGTGCTGAGGATGTTAATTATGTAATTATATGAGCAAAGATGTACTATGTAATGGGCAGAGAAGAAAAATAACAAAGATCTTACATTAAGAAATTAAATCTCATGTTAGGTTTTTGATTAAGGTCCTCATTTTTACTGTGTTACCAGTGGTCACTGTTGACCTCAAGTGCGAAGGTGAAGGATTTTGTATCTTGTTTGCATTTATTTAAGTATGCACATGTGCATCTGATATATGTTCACATTAGTTATTCTTTTTTTAATGACAGATTAAAATATGGGAGGCAGGATTCTCATCCAGGAAATTATCTATTTAAAAAAGACTGTAAAGTGAAATGAAAAGGATCATATGAACTTTAGTGGTATCTAAGTGGTTTCAGTTTGTGCATTGTTAAAAATCATGCAGTGTCCTCTGGTGCCCTTTTCATCTTGTTCTTTTAATGAAGAAGACCAGTTAGTTTGAAAGGTACTTCTCAGCATCAGAATTGACTTCTGATCACCCTATCACTTCTCAATTCCTTCTATGTCAGGAGCACTTGAAAGTATATGCACGTTTGTGGGGATTTTTCTTTTCCTCTGGAGCGATTCAATTATTTATGCTAGAATTCTTCTTATTGTGAGTTATTTTTATAATTGAATCAAAACTGTGTAGGCTGATACAGCCCCAAGTTACCTTTGTGATCTAAAAAATCCTCCAAATGGCCAAATAGAACAACTTTGTCACTTGTTTGTCATACCAGTTTTGACAATGGGTCATTCCATAGATGTCTAAAATGATCTTTAGCCACGTTTTATGAAGCCAGAACTGTAATCCAATAATAATTTTCTGGCTAAGTGCTTCTCATTTGCCACTGGGGACTAACTACATCACTGTTGCGGCTCTTAAAATGAGCTTAAGCTAAAAGGACACAAATTTCATATTTCTTTCCTTATTTTCTTGTGAGTAATCTAGGAAAATAATATTTTAAATAATTGCATTCTGGTTCCTGAGAGACATCAGCATAATTGCACTGAGGATACTTTATTTTTTTATACATTTATTTATTAACAAAGAAGTACATTCCATCTGTAAACCAAACGGTTGGTCCAGTGGCACAAAACAATAAAGCAATGAAGCTTCTAGTTCATTAAATTGGAATACAGGGATTGACTAATTTAGGTTGGTTTAAATTTCATGTTATAAATTATAGGATTCTAAGATGTAAGGGAAAGATGTTCCCCATGATACCTGCATGCTACCTACAATTCCAGCCAGGAAGATTTATGTAACACTCGGTGGAGATGAATGAAGGAGAGGCACTGAAGCCTGAGACTGGCATGGTTCATCTGGTACATTGGTGGGCACATCACAGACAGCACAATTGAAAAAAAAAAAAAAAAACAAACAAGCAAAAAAAACCCTGAAATCCTTGTATAAACTGAGGATACTCTAAAAGGGTTCTTTTTAAGTATGGATAATTTGAAATGCTGGTTTCTAAAACTCTGCAACGTGAAGGTCAAGTAACAGAAGAAATGATCAGTGAGAAAGATGCTTTGTAAACCTTAACTGGTTTCATTGCATTCCTATGCTCTCTCTCCTGTCATCCACCCATGTGCTTTATTCAGCGTAGTCTTGTATTCAAAACTCGCTTGCAAATTTCAATCTGCTGTTAAATTCCCTCTATTCTGATCATTTTAGTTTGATTTCTGTGTTTAACAGTCTCTGGAGTTGCCTGTAGAAGCAACTATAAAACCCATATAAGACAAATTTTTTTCTGCAGAGTTATTATGTTGACTAGATTCCTACTATTGGGACCTACTCTTCTGATTCAGCAATGAAATCCTAACTGGCTCTTATTTCAGCTTTAAAGACCACAGGCAAGTCACTTTCTGAGAACAGTACTTGTCTCAGCCTTACACTTCTTCAAAAGTTGTGTTGATTTCCTTCTTGAGTAACAGGAAGTGTTTCACAAAGGCTGTCCTTAGATTTTCTGGAGAAATATTAGCTATTCCTTCCCTTTCTAAAATAAAATTGGTAATTAAGCTCAGCCACCTGTATGGCAATTTGTCATGAGTGTTCAGGAATTGGTAATTGATTTAATGAATCTGAGATGATGTGATGTTTCCAGCATTTCTGCAGTGGAGTCCACTTACTATGAACTTCCTGCCTTCTTTCAAGCCTTGTCCTCATCCTCTGCAGGCTTTTGTTTGGAAACCAAATAAGCACAGCAGGGTATTTTAGCTTTGTCACTGTTCTGTGCCACATCTTGCCTTTTGCAGGATTTTAAGGAAGCCACTACAGTAAGTAGTTTAATATATCTATGAAACAGCAGGTGATATACTTGTTTCACAGTCTTTCTCAGTGTTTCACAGCTGGAGATGAAGTTATGATGGGCTTATTTGCCTGCTACAAGTCTAGTCTTTCTTTGTAGAAAACTTACTCAGTTATTTGATTACTCATAGATGTATTTTGAACAACCATTAATTCTGATACACACAATAAAAGATCAAGGTTCTTCCAGGTTAAAATTTGCAGTTGTTTCATGGGAAGGAAGATTTCAGTCTCTTCTGACCACTAGAAATGGCCTGCTCCACCCCACCTCAGGGTTGGGCAAAGGCTACAAGCCCTCAAGTGAGTCAGCCAGAACGGAGGCACTTTCATGAGTACCAGCTCTCTGCTCAAAGCAAGGTCAATTTAGATCATGTTCCTCAGGTGTGGTATTGTCAAGTTTTGAACATCTTGAGGGGCAGGGATTGCTCAATCTCTCTGGCCTACCTCTTTGTGTTTTACTATCCTGATGGTGATTTTTTTGTTTGTTTGTTTAATGGCAATGTTTCCTGTTGCATCGTGTCCATTATTCTCATCCTGCCACTTGTGCACCTTGCAGAAGAGTCTAGCACTCTCAGTTGTTGAAGACTACTTCAGACTGTGTTTGACACTGCCCTTGTTTTGGTGAACCTTCTCTGTCTTGCAGAGCTTCAAAATTTTCAAGAAATAGTATTCTGCCTTTAGGAGTTCCTTGGACCTTATTTTTAGTGTTTCATCCGAAGCTGATTGAACAGGGTAAAAAAATTCTTACACTTTTGTGTAAGAATCAGGTTTTTTTATTAGGGTCTGTAATGTGGGCACATTTGGGATCTGTAAGGTAAAGTTGGAATTGATAATCATATTCTCAAAAGCTGGTTTATGAAGGACAATCCTGCCTTTGCAGGTCATACAAAAACTCATGACACTTTGAGTGCATTATCTCACCAAAGCTGCATGTATTTCCCTTGAGGCAATGGCTAAACACCAAAAACCTTGATTGTTTCTAAAGGCTCAGAGAGGCCCAGGGGTCCTGAGCTCTAGTTTATGCTAATTGTCCATAATGTATTTGAAGCTTATCTTTGTATACCTCATTGACTCAAAGTATGTAAGTGTTTGCATAATATGAAAACTCTAAATGGAAGAAAGGTGCAAATTATCATACATGAACCAGATTTCAGGGTGTTAAGACATTCACTTTTCATTATATACCTGGCCTTGCTATTCCTTAGCCATGCCAGGAGGATGATTCTAGGAGGTTTTATGTATACTTGGCTGGACAAGATGATCTTTATGTAAGTTTAATTACTCACTATCTGTTTTGTTGTTTGTGGTTTTTTTTTTTCCTAGTGTTCTCAAATGGAAGATAATCTGACACATAAAGAATTTACAGCACAGGTAAGTCACACAGCTGACTATATTCAGTTTTTTTGGACAAAAATATTGAATGTATTGATGTGAAATTGACAATCTGCAAATCGGAAAGCAAGGTTTAGGTGCTACTCTAGAACTACTAGCAACTGACAGATACAGAGTTGGAGAACACAGCACATAGCTGTAAGTTATTCTAATACTGACAGACCACTTCCAAGGCATCAAAATGTATTAGAGAAATAAGTAATTTTTCCACATAAGTCCATAAGTCATCCTCACATGCCAGATAGAATTTAACCTGTTGTTTCCTCAGCTACAGTTTTGTGTGTGAATTCCCTTCTTTCTTCCCTCTACCTTCTCCAGTCAGCTGTCTCCAGCCATAGAGTATCACAGACGTTCTCTTACCCTGCAGAGTAAATAAGGGAGTGGATTTACTCTGTTATTTTAAAGGGGATGTTCCTTTGATTTGGGAGTAATGAGATTAATTACTTGAAAAGTAAAGGAAAGATCTTGCATTTATCTTTATTGTATAATAGATGCTGTTTTTCTGAAGTAAATTACTGAATTGTATACTTCAGAGGTATGTCTGTGAAGAAATAAGCAGCTGGTCATATTAGAAGTTGGAGCTTATATGAAACAACATAAGTGAGTCGATAGACAAATATGGCTTGAGATTTTTCTCTGACTCTCACTAATTCTTGCCAGTAGCATATTATCAGATTAGGAATATTTTACCATCAAAATAAATTACGGAAAATTCATGCTGGACCCTATGCTCCAAGGAGCTTCTACTAACATTGGTCAGATGCAGCCCACCTAGGAGAACGCTGTTGCTAGCTGCTTATATATAATTATGCATATTAATCCTGAGTGTCATAGGCACACCACAGTCCCATAATCTTTTCCCTTTCCTCACATCATCCTTCTTGTCCGACCAATTTCTAATTCTCTCCATTGCTCCTTTGAAGTGAGTTTGCTCTTTTCAGCTCCTGCACAGGCATTTCTGCATATGCAGCTCCTAGCTGCTTTCCACAGGCCTATATTCCAGATGCCTTTAAGGACCAAACAAAACATTACTGTCTATAGCACAAAGTATATGGGAATACCTCTGGAAGAGGGATATATCAGCTGCCTGATAAGTAGGAGGCCACTGTGGCTGAAGAACTATTGTAAGAATTGTGGCAAGAGGAGAAATAAGCTGTCCATTTTAAGTTACTTTTATTTTTCACTTTGCCCTAACAAACCAGTTTTGAGACTGCTGCTGGGACATTAGTTATTTCCTGTCTGAGGTATTGTATTTACTATTGTACTATAGTATTGTGGACAAGCTCGGAAAGGGCTCAACACCGCGGTTTCAGTTTTGTAACCACATAAGTGGACTTTCTGTCATCCCACATATTTTGCTTAGGGATCATTTGTCCTTTAGCAGTGATCTGTTGGTGACAGGATGGAGCTCAGTTTTGGCAGATGAGGTTCAGGATGGGAGACTCTTTCTCAAGCAGGTGAGGTGTGTGTGCCTTTGCTGTCCCTCGGCCTGCCTGTATGCTGTCTGTTCTTCCTGGGAGCCACATACACAATGTGAGCCCCACAGATCTGTGAGGACTCTGGGGGAGATGGGGTGTTTGTGTCTCAAACACTGTCACAGATTGCATGCGAGCTGTGTCTGATTTGTCTGATGGCTTCAGACTTCCGTTAATCCAGACAGGGTCCTCTTTTGATCCTCATGTCACTTTTCATGGCAGGTTTCAGTGCATCAGAATTTTTAGGCAGGTGACTAGGCTTGGCATCAAAATACAGGTGAGGCACATCAAACGAGATTACTGGTAGCTAAGAACAAAAAATGAAAGTATGGAGAGGATATCGCAAGCATTACTTTAGGCAGAGGTTAGAATTGCTTTCCAGGCTGAGTGGCCAACATTAGGTTAAGAAGGAGATTTACAAAATTTGACTTGATATGCACACACAGGAACCGTTCTTAAAAGCTTAAAAGAACAAAGTTCTTTGTGCCATAGCATACCTAAAACAGGTTTCATCTTCTTTCATGTTGAGAGTAACATCATAATACTCAAGAATTAGGGTTTTTTCCTGAGAATCTTAAGCATAAAACACTGTTCTGCACACTTGATTTTTATAAAGTGTGGATTTAGAAGGGAAGTGGAGCACTATATGTCCTTCTTGTCTACATTGGTATTGGGGAAGTTGCAGTTCTAGTTTTAGCTTCAGCCCTTTATAAACCATATCAGTCCAATGTTTTTCAGCCAAAGAGCAGCCATTACATTAGTACTATTTAAACACATTGGCTAAGTACTAGTAAAGCAGACAATAGGAGTTTTCTCTTACATTTTTAAGAACATATTTGAAAGCCTCAGTGTTGTAGTTGGGAAAGGCAGCTCTCTGGTTCTATCATTTCTATTAAATTCCACTGCTTTAAACTAAATGGCAGTAGGCTTTTTTCTACTCACCAAGCAGTTTACTAATTCAGATAACTCCTCAGTCATCAAAGGCTTTGTCTTTGATCGTGCCACAATCATTGTGACAGTTCCAGGTAAGAGTATTTGGCAGGGATAGCTCAAGGGTTCATTCTTTTTACAATGTTTACTTTACCTGACATATCTTTCTTGGGTGCCATAGTGATTAGTCATCTGTATATTATTTAAGGGAAGCTAGGGAATAATGTTCTCTCCATATAAGAAACAGCTAGAGGCTGTATAATAAAAAGAAATAAATAGTAAAAACCCCCCAGCACTGAAGAAGATGTGGTAGGAGAAAATTAAAAGTTGGACAGCAAGCAAAACGCTGTGTAGAACAGAGTGTGCCTGCGTATTCTAGATAGGGCAGAGACTGTTGACTGCCATCAAGATGGCCTGAAAATTCTCACTTACAAACTACGGTAAACAAGACTTCTAAAATTTATTTTTAGTCTTCACAGACTTTCACTGTTTGGGTTTCCATGTTGGACTTCCTCCTGCAGCAAAACATTTGGAATTACTATGATAAAAATGGTTTGGCTGTTTCTGGAAATAAAGTGAATATGTATCGCTCTGTAGGAAATTTTGAGCACTTCTCCCTGCCCCCTGAACTACATATTTCTTTTGTTATTTCAAAATACCATAAAAATTTACTGTCAAACTGTGATCTTTCCTTGAAGTACAGATACCTGTTACGAAAGATGCTATTGTTGCTTTATTCCATGAGCTGCAATGGTAGAGGTCTGTACAGAGACTCTAAATGTTGCCAGTCATGCTACTCAGCCAGAGGCTCATCAGTAGGATTCCATGCTGTAGAGAGTTGGATAAGACTGAAATTTTGGAAACCTGGTAATTTACAACTAAAAACTGAGATTCCCAGTCGAGCGTTTAAAATAAGGGTGATATCTGCTGGATAAAGCATGAACAGCACTCACTTAATGAGCAGTTCAAATATTTTGTTCAAATATTTCAAATCCTTTTTTTTTTCCTCTTCTATTAAGTGTGTGCCTTCAGGCCCTTTTTATTACATCCTTTTCAAAATTTGCTCTAGAGACAGAATTATTAATTTCCTCCTAGGTTTCTATATAGCATTCAACACTACAATGCTTCACAAACCATTAATGAAGTTATTTTCACAACACCCCAATGAAATGAGGAGTTATTATTGTCCTCATTTGACAGATGGGGACTGGGACACAGTAATTCAAGGTTGAAAGTAGCTATTAATTTGGGAACCCAGTTTGAGACCTCCTGCTCCAATCTTTTTCGGAATATTTAACATTGGGTAGTAAGCTGAAAGCCCAGCTCCCTTAACTTCAGCTGCATTTGTGAATGATCAGCACTTTCAGCAACATAGACGTCAGGTTTCAAGTAGGGCATGGGGCACGTGAGAAACATACAATTGACAGATGACCTCGTGTGAAAGGCTTTTTTTAAAGAAACTTGCTTTGACTCCAGTAGACTGTCTTGTGACCAAAGCAGGTGTAAACTCTTCAGGACAACTTTTAAACTACCTTAAGTAGGAGACCGACACTTTTTATTCCTTTCTTCCCGCATGCCTTGCTCATTACATAACTCTGAGCCTCAGCAATGCAAGGGGAAGCGCTTCTCATCATCAGGCAGCAGCCTTCTGCCCTGCTTTGATTCATCCCGTTGACAAGTCCATGCCATGCGCTGCATGAAACAGTGACCTTGTGGAAAACTCAGTTTGTGATTGAATAACTAAGTTGTATGATGTGTTTACCAAATGCCAAACTCTTGTGCTGTCTTTGATCACAAACAACTACAGTCTGAGGTGTATCGGTACTAATGAGATGGCGAGTATACTGGCATCAAATGGCTCTGCATGTGTTTGTGTTTGAACAGTGATGATTACTGCAGCGATTTTTTCCCCCATTCCCCTTCTCTTGTCCCTTGTTTTATACCTAGATCCCAAACACTGGAGGGTAGGGACTACTATGTTTTGCATGTATAGAACTTAGTATAATGTGGTCTTGATCAAGGGACTGCTGCTCTGACAGAGTCCCTCTTCATTCACGTTATTGATGTTCTCATCTGAAAAAAATGAGCTTTTCAGCTACTTAACTGAATTATTTGCTATGTAAACTGTCTTCTGTGGACCTCAGAGGTGATGATCACTGACAGTTTGCTATGTGTATTGCTCACCTAGAATATTGTAGGGAGAACTGCAATTTATTTACTAACTTTTGTTTCTCTTAAGTGAATTTAATGTGTTTTATACTTTTCAATTTACTAAAGGCCTAGCAGTTTATTAAAACACAACATTAAATTGACCTGTATACCTGTATCACAGGATTGTTGTGAGGATTAGTAATTAGATAATGTTTGTAAAGCACTTTTTATAAGTGAAAAGTGCTATAAAGTGCTAAGTATTATTATTGCAGCATGATAGAGATCACAAAACACAAGTGAATTAGCTCTAGGTTTAATCCTTATAAGGCAAAGCATACCAGGGGCAAAATAACATTACAGTTATTTTTCTTACATCCAGCACTTCATTAACTACCACATAGGGTTATATAACTCTGTGAGAGTCTAACTTAGTAAAGTTTGTAATCATAGCAGGAAAAGTTCTCACGGGTTTTGCAGGCGAGACTTGTATGTACAGCCTTTAAGGTCACACAGAGTTCCTCCAGCTATGCCGTGTTCGTGCTTCCAGTTGTGTGTAGGGACACCACTGCTCACATCGTCTCTCTCCAAGTTAACCCCTATCGCAGGAATGCTGGTTAGTTAACACATGACACTAAATACAGGTCTTCACTGCATCTAAAGTGGCATAATGCCATTGAATGAATACAGACATCTGTATCTTCAAATTTTACTATGCTGTCTCTCACCAGCTCTTTTCCACAGTCTCAGTCACTCCTTAATTTCTGCTTTTCCTCTAAATTTTTACCGAAGATGTGAGAAAGTCTCACCCCAGCAAATCTATTGCTTGTTTTCTGGCTTCAGTCAAGTCTTTATCGTCTTTGAAAAAGTCAGTCAGCACTTTTTCCTCTTTCTCTCTTGCTGCTTATCTTGCTGCAGGTGGCCTATTGATACTGCTGCAATCACTGCTTTTCCTGAGGGTGCCATAGAATTGAACTTGAGAATATATTCTGGTGCTGCCCATTTTCTGCCCCATCCTCTGTAGGGCAGTCTTGAGCCAAAACCTTGAGAAGTAGTGTTTTTTACTTGGTATAGCTACCTGCTGCTTTCTGAGAAGAGGAATGTGAAGTAGCCTCCTCCAAGAAGTCGTGTGCCAGAACTTTGGAATATAGTCAGTTAAGAAAAATTATGTGCCTCTTTCGATTCAGTTTAACTTCTCCTAGGCCGTTGGATTTATTTATTTACTTACTTATTTATTTTCTGGGGACTGGGTGTTTCTTGTTTGTTTTCCCCCTTCCCTCCCTTCCTCCTGTAGGAACTCTCAGTAGACAGCCTCTTAAATCCTGGCTGCTGGTATGTGGACTGACTCTACAATTCCCTCTTAATTGTACGCTAGCCACTGTAGTCTGACTGAAGCACTCCAAGCATTCCTCTGTCTTATCTTCAAAAAAAACCCAACAAAACTCCAAATGTGCACCAAGGCACCACATCCCCCACTGCAGTTCACATCTAAACTACTGTGGTGAGTCAAGTGCATTTGTTTGCTTCTGAAATATGAATGTGTGTTAAAATGTCAGGTCTTGTACAGTGAGTGCTAAGGAGAAACGCGTTACCTTCAGCACCAAGTACATGAGGGTCAAGGGAACAATTTCTGGACACCTCAGATGCATGTTTGTCAGGATCTAATTGCAGCTCATAGAGCAAATCTGCAAAGCAACTGTGCTGTGAGAGACCTGCAGTTTACAGAGCTCAAAAGACCATGGCTTCTTATCCACATTATGTTTAGACATCCTCAACATACCTTGCTTTAGGCAGTCTCAGGAAGGTGACATTGGGGTCTTCTGTAAGAAGGACCCGCATCTGCCCTCGTGTCCAGATGCTGACTGTGGCACATACAGTTACCATGTGAGCTAGAACAGATAGGTACTGGCAACTTTGGGAGGTAAATATGAGGGGCGCTAGAATGCAAATGTAGATGAACAGGCAAAATACTTGATTTAGGGACCTACTGATGTGTTTCTATTATACTTGTGGTTTTGTACAGGGGTAGGATTTCTGTGTGGGTAACACAATGAGGAGAGGGAACTGTAACTCTGTAAAGGAAGGGGAAGCTCCACCTTAACCAAATTGGAACCAGCTGACTCCAAAAACCAACAGGGTGGGGAGGGGATTATTTATAGTCAAACCATCAAGGGGAGGATTATTTATAGCCAAACCTGGAAGCAAGGCGACAGGTGGTGAGGAGCACTTGGGTCAGACAAAGACATCTGCTAGGAATGTCAGCAATACAAAGGTAACCCTGTATCCAGTAGTAAATGATAGGACAGAAATTACAGCTGACCTGGGGGAAGAAAGGTTGCAGAGGCATATTTGAGGGAAGTAACAACATGTCAGACAAAGGAATTAACTAAAAGTAGGCATGCTGCCAAAAATAAAATCTATTTACCAGTGAGACTTAAAGTCAAAAGTAGGTGAACTAGGTGCTTGGGGATGGAAGGGGACTGACCTTCACAAAGTAAGTGCAACTGAAACAGTTGATACAAATACAATATTGTAGTACGTAATTATTAGCTGGACAGAATAGTTCAGATGCTGGAGTATTTCAGTACGTGGCTATGTATGATGTAGAACAGACCAGTCAGGAGGATGGGGCGTAGCTTTCTGTGGTCCAACCAGCTAGTATTTCTCAATGAAAAGGCATGCTACCGTGACGGGGAACTGCTGTTCCTCTAGTGCAGTGTGTTTAAATGTTTTAGGAGTGTCCTAAGCTTTGTGTAAGTTCTTTAGTGTGGGGTTATTTTTAAATCAGAAAATTCACGAAATATAATGGTAGGTTTATACTACTTGATGCCTGCTCAATAAAATGATTTTGAAGACATTCTTGTTCTCACTGATGCTGCTTACTGTTGCCCTGGCATTAAATAATGTAGAATGGATAGAGACCCACTGCTTTAGTGTAAGGAAGGGTTAGTGTAAATGAAAATTGTTCCCTGCCTGTGTAGTTGTGAGGAATATAAAAAAGGTAGTATTTACCCATCTATAAAATGGTTGTATGTGACAACAGGGCAAGGTTTAAAGAAGCAGTTTCTTGACAATTCAGATGATTACACTGAAGATCAGCTAGTTCTTCAGACAGGCACAAATAGAGAGCTCTCAGTCATACATGAATTGCCTCAAGGTATCTATCTATACTTAGTGATAGTGGCCACAATGTAATTACATTTCATGTATTTGGGAGAGAGCACAATAACCTCTGCAGTTCAACAGTGAGAATCCACTGCTGGACTGTTTAAACTGTTCTGAAATGTGCTTTGGGATGTTTGCAGTGTCTAAAGCAAAATTGATGGACTAGAAAAATATCTCATGCTGTCTTGTGTTCTGGTCATTTTCTACTTAAAAATAAATTAATGAAGAAATGTAAAGTTAGAAGAAAGCTGGAGACAGTCAAAGAAAGACTTTACTGTAGGAGAGACTTGGACTTTTAATTCAAAGTGGGGGAAGGTGCAAAATGAGGAGCTCTAAAAAGGAAAGGAGTATTTGGGAAGGGAAAGGGAATGACTTGATAAGCCAGAAATACAGAACTGGTCAAATAAAATTTCATGCATCTCATAAGCAGCATATAGACCTCATTGCCATAAGATATCATGGGAGCCAAGCACTTAAGAGGATTGAAAAAGATCAGACATCCGTATGGGTAATTGAGTAGAATAAAAACATTAATAAAGATGTAAAACTCTATGCTTTCGGGAAGGAACCAAACACATGTGGATGGGGTTCCAAGGAAACTCCATGCTTGAGACTATTTATTCCATAATTTTCCCCTTGTTTTGCTTTCCTTTGTAGCAATAGGTACTAATGCAATTGAGGATCTGCTGAGGAACTCTGTGTTCCCTTGTATTTATGCTAGCATTGAAGGGGAGAAGAGGGTGCCACAAGAGTATGCTCCTATTTGGTGATTCTCAGGAGGAAGTTAACTTTGAGGCAATTCTAGAAAACATAAGCAAAGTAATATTGCTGCAAATGGCATCAGGGCCTGGCTCCTCAGTTTTGTGGAACACAGACCTGGTCAAGTTATCTTTAGCTCCCAGCCTCCCCCAGCTGAGGCAGGAGTGAATTCTGTGCAACACAGAGTACTACATGACTTTCTGCAAACCGATTGTGTTTTTGCCCCCATCTTCTCCTTCAAAGTAAATTTATCATTTGAAGTACATAAATACATAATTCATACTCAAAGGCAATGGTTCCTCATGTATCCTGCCTCCTGCCAGCACTCTGCAGGTCACAGGTTGTAAGTGGTCTGTAAGTGGCAGTGCATGTTAGGTCTGTTGCCTGGGGGCCTCAATGCAGCCCCCGCCCTGCCAGGCAAGCCAGCACAGTAGATGTGCTTTCCACCCCTGCTCTCCATCAAACTGGGACTCTGTCTAGCCAGACTCTGTCTAGCTAGTGGTGGTCTGCTCCTCTGATCTCTGTTTTGCATGATGAGATAGGAAACTTTGGGAATCACTTTCCCAAACCAAAGTGAGACAATCTTACCGATTACGAATGGCAGTAGGCTGCTGCTAATGTTTTTGTCATCTCCAAAGGTAATGCACTTAATACTGGCTTTCAATGTTTCACAGACCCTATGGCTGCTGTAGCCACTTCCAGGCACTGAATTAATCTGAGTAGAAATACGGGCAAAGAAAGCACGGTAGGCACACTGTTTTTATCATGGATTTGAGAAGGAAGAAGAAACTGCTTCAGCACTACCTCCTTTTCATACTTCATATCACTAAAAGTAACCAATTAATTACATTCCATGGTTATTGCTACTGTAATATGTGTTTATTTGAAGTGCAAAGATAATCATCGATTGTACGCTCTTGACTACGCTATTAATGGTTTCAATACCTACATTGTGTTTACGTTTTGCTTTATAACTAACACTTAGCCATTGTGGTTTTAACATGTAGTAATTCAGTGAATACTGTCTCTATGCAATGCCCTTGCCATTTCATTCTGCTGTATTAAGTGTTATATTTCTAGGAAGGTCTTAAAATGTGGGGCATTATGTATGAGTTATGCTAATTTGTTAGGGCAATGAATACATTAATTTCATTAGTAAATGGCCTCAAAGCAATAATTACCAGTGTAGGTGTGTCAGAAACGATCATGTTCAGTTTTGCCAGTTAATTATTAAGATTTTGTTCTAAGGGACCCAGATTTGACATCCAGCTTCAATTTAGCCATAAATAAAAGTCTGAAGTATATTGGGCTGAAGAAATATAGCTAAGAACTTGTTTTGCTCTTAGAAATGCCTACATATTGTATAATTGTGGCTGCCAATAAGATGCCAAAATAATTAGTGTCAGTTATATGAGGTTTATACTATACCTCCCAAAAAGGCACATCATAATGAAAATAGCAATCACACTTTCTCATTCCTCTCGTCTCGCCTTATGTTACAGAATGCTGAATTATTCAATGGTAGTATTACTCGCTAGTGCTGTATTAAATTTGAAATGGCTGCAGTTTATCGCTAAAGCTGAAGGGTGTTTTTAAATGGAGTTTACTTCTAATGGCCTAATTAGGTTTCTAAGTTATATCCATGCACTTCTTGAACCTTACCATGGCTAACACTGTAAAGGAGACAAATGGAGGCACCTGTGCACCTGGATTACTTTCCATAGGTGTGACCCCATTTGTAATTACAGTGGACCTGTTGAGAGCACCTAATAAACCACTGCTCAGTAATTGTATGCTTTTAGGCACCTCACAACTGTATTTTTTCCAAAGGAAACTTGGAATATTGTGTACTTGAGCTGAGATATATTTCTCAATTTCTAAAATGGTAGCAAATAAGAATTCTGCAATGTTTCATCTTTGTAGTCTGCTTTGTAAGTTAGAGACTTAGAAAGAGGAGCAGAGACCCTCTGTTCTCATCACTGAAGTTACTTATGGTTTATTTCAAAATACATTTTTATGTTTTAAATTGTAAGGCAGAACTTTTTAGATCACTACAGAATAATGCTGGAAAAAAATAAGACTGATAGCTGTTTACTGTCTCTTTTTAATTACGTCATCAAACATGCTGCACTACTTGGTTGTGTCATAGGAACATGTGCCATATAATGGAAGCAAAGAACACACAGGGCTCCCTGCACTTCACCTCTGTGGACAAGGATAACAGCCACTCAGAGTGACTGGTTCAGCTTTGAAATCTATTTTATGTTGAGTGCAGGACTCCAGCCAAGCTCTTCAAATTTAGAGTAGAGGTCATCATTAGTCCTGTCCAGTATGTATATACTCTGCAGAGTTTGCTCCCTGACCCTATTTCATAATCTCAAACAGAGCCAGTGAATAATGATATTACATCCAGTTTCTTAGATTTACAGATACAAAGAATGGGTGTCTAATCGAGGCCTCCTCCTTTTGTGTGATTGATAACTTTTCATTAGTTTAAACTGATATTCAGTTTGCCTTGGGACAGATATAAGCAAATGCAACTGATCTCACAGTGAGATTTGGTATGTATCTGGGCAGCCTGGTTGCTTTGCCTTCTTTCTGATCAAGCTCCTGACAAACCTAACCACTCAAGGGAAAACATGTACTGTTCTGTTACTACAGTAATTGCAGGCCAGCATACCCACTTCTTTTGCTGGATAGCTTTTATTCTTTGCTGCTCCAGTTTAGGGACTCCGAAGCAAAGGGAATGAGTTCCTTTCAGTCTCAGATTGTGGCATTTTCCCAAAATATTGGGAGGAAAATGAATCTTCCTTGTGTTTATTAAGTAATTAAGTAAATAAATTGACAGTATTCAAACAAATCTAGAGTGGCACAAATCTGTCAGAGTAATTTAGGAATACTGTTCACCATAGAGATTCTGGAATATGTAGCAAAATGTAGACAAAATCCCTTCTTAAATTTTATTCCCCAAAGAGAAATCCCCTGGGAAATCAAGTTTTGTAAAAAGCTGTCAGTAGTGAAGAATTTTTTTTTTTTTCTGCCCATGATCAAACATCCTAGTCATTCAGGGAACAGGTTGCCAGCAAGTCTGTTACTTACCTGCATATTCTCATTTTTTGCCATTGGTAGTTATTTTAAACATTTAAGGATTGATTTAATATTTATTGCATAGTTTAATGAAAGTTTAGTAATGCAAGGGAGCAGGTTGCAAAGATGTGCCCCACTAGAAACTCATTTACTTACAGAATCAAATACTAAGTAAAATAAACAGTTTTGCTTTCTACTGACATTTTATAGCCACCTTAAGGGAAAGGTGGGGAGGGGGGGGTTGTTGCCATGTGGCTTTAATTCATGAACTTCCACTCGGAGTGCTCAAAGGCAGTACGGTAGTTGAGCCAACTTTCTCTGTTAAATCACAAAAAGAGATTTTTTTTCTTTTTTTTTTAACCAAATACAGGGGATCAACTGCAGCTGCAAAGAGGAAATTTAGAATTATCATCATACCAGTATCAGAAAGTCCTTTATATTTATAGCTTCATAAAAGTTCACAGTTAGAGTATTTGCTGCCAACTCATAAAAGAACTAATGAAAATTTCTGCAGGTTTTTTTTTTGTGGACAGTGATTTCTTAATCCCCTAAATCCTGATGAATTTTTATATTCAAAACATTTGTAAAAGAGAAGGGAAAAGGGCTTCTTGTTGTTTCAATAGTGTACGTCACTCTTAAACTCATTATGGGACAGGCTGTGCTACAGTTTAACTTGGGTAATATTGCCATGATCCAAGTGTACCCATTAACATCAAGAAGGCTGTTTGTGACAATGTTATTCAATGTAAAAGAAAAAGGTTGTAACATTCATTTGCCTTTGCAAAGGTAAATTGCTGTATTGTTTGGATAAACTTTAAAATTTGATTTATAATCATAACAATGACTATTGCTTCAACATTAAAAAACTGTAATTAAGCGAGAAGTTTCTTTCAGATAAGTAGTATTCAGCAGTAATGGAAACCTTGTGTTTTAATGTACCTCAGAGGGTATTGTAACTCAATAATTCACAGGTTCTCTGAGCTTTCTGACTAAAAGCAGAAAGCTTCTTTCATTTACATTCCTAAAACTATGAAAATTATATCAATGTTTTCCTCTCCAGCTGCTGTGGAAAACAATTCCTGAGAGAAAAGCTAGGGATAGCAGTGAGTTAGGTGGATATTTATCAAATCTGAGGGTAATATGAGTTTTGGTGATTTTTCTAGTTATTGATCTTCCCCTCCCACCCCTTCCAGTCATTGTTGTGTTTTTAATGTCAAGGCTGCTTTAAATTTGTCACTTCAATGTTATTGCTCTGTTCTTTCTTCCCTGCAACCTCAGCTAGATGGAGAGAGCCGCTCCCAAGAATAGCATATATTTTTAAAGTTTCACTTGGAAGTATCTTTGAAATTATGTAGTGAGAAATCTTCTGGATTATAATAATAAAAAGGTGTCACTTGGTACCACCAGAATAGAGAGGACATGTTTGAAACCCAGAATGTTTCCAACCCTATTGCTGTAAAAGGATTTACCTCTCAGAAAGAGGAGCTTCCTTAACCAAAGGAGCTGCTCTGGAGTCACAGCATCTCTCTAGTTTTATATTTAAACATACATTCCTTTAGAAGTAAAGTGACTTGCCTCAATGTGGCACTGGTAACCAGGAGAAAATCACAACAGATTCTGAAGCTCTGTAAAGAGCAGAATCATTTAGGAACAATTTTGTGACTGGATCGAGGAGGAGAAAGAGTAGAAAGTGCTGGGGGAAGAAAACTCCATGATGTTCACCATGCTGGTTCTTTAGCTTTCTGAGTTTGTGAATAAGGGCAGTGTCTATATTCTTGTCATCTGTGTAGTTGTGAAAACTTGTGAGAAAACTTGCTATTTTTTTTCTGTCAAAGAGTAATAGTGCAGTGAAAAATGACCTCTTTCATAGACCTGTCTGAGATGCACCTAACAGAGCTGAGCCATTCATGCTGTCCTCTCAGCACAAGCCATTTTATCATTTTGCATACAGTGTGCCTCAAGCTGCAAAGCTATTTGTTGAAGTAGGCCCTGTTACTGTTTAACTGAGAGGAAGACAAATGTTCCATATTATCCTTTATTTCCATATAATTGTTTTAATCTTTGTTTTATAATAAATGTATAAAAGTGCCCTGAGGGTACTTTTTTGTTTGGGATTGTAGGTGGCTTATTTAGAGTCCAAGCAAGATGGAAATGTTCAGTTCTGCTTTTTCTTCCTGTGACATGAATGGTTCACAAGACGCACTCCAAACATGAAGTATTCAGCCATTCTCACTGCAGAACTTTACATGTGAAAGCATGCGGGGCTGTGTTTTCCATCCATCTCATTCAGGATATGTTTAGCAAATCACATTAGGACAAGTGACAGCATTGGCTGGAGAGATGTGCTCCTGCCAACTCCACAAAACATTTAGCTGTTGCTGGGGTCTCATATGTTCCCTGTTAAAAGGAACTGAGGAGTGAGGGAAGAAGGAATATCTTACCTGCAACTCAGCACTGCTTCCTGTCTTGCATCTTGAATGTATGTTTATTCAAAGAGGCTGAATGACTAGTGCTACATAAAGAAAATTACAATCTCCAGAACTTCTGAAGGGTCAAGATTTATGAGAAAACATACAGGAGTGTTATATGGAGTCCTTTCAGTTTGGCACTCCACCTAGGTGTTTTATGCCCAATTAATGACAGCTTGTCTCACTTAGTTCCCAATGGCCAGCTGCCTGCAGCCTTCATGCTTGGACTCTTTAATCCATAGTGGCATTTTCAGCTGTGTCTTTGTTTAGGGATGGCTACTGCTGGATGCCACCCAACCTGTACACCTGAACTTCACTTGCGTAGATCTGCTAAGGTGACTACTTCCTTAGGAGTACCCAACCAAAGAGCACACTTTTACACAATTCCTTCAAACAGTCTATTGAGAGGGGGTTAGAGAATTAACAGAGCATAAATTGATAAGGGGGTGAAAGGCCATACCCAGAGGGTGGTGGTAAACGATTCGTTTTCAAAATGGCAATTAGTCACAAGTGGGGTCTTCCAGGGATCAATATTGGGCCCAATGCTGTTTAACATCTTCATAAGTGACTTGGATGCTGGGATTTAGAGCACCCTGATGACATTTGCAGATGACACAAAAATAAGTGGGGTAGTTGACACTCCAGAAGGGAGAGCCACCCTCCAGGAAGATCTGGACAGGCTGGAGGAGTGGACTAGCAGGAACCCTGTGAAGTTCAGTGGGGACGAGTGTAGGGTCTTGCACCTGGGAACATATAACCCAGAAATGCAACTCAGACTGGGATCTACCTGGCTAGAGAACAGCCCTGTGGAAAGGGACCTGGGGTTCTTGGTGGATAGCAGCTTCAACATGAGTGAACAGTGTGCTGTAGTGGCAAAGAAGACCAGCAGGATGCTGGGTTGCATTAACAGGAGCATCATCAGCAGAGATAAAGTCATTGTCCCACTTTACTGAGTGCTAGTCAGGCCACACCTTGAGTCTTGCATTCAGTTTTGGTCTCTGCTATACAAAAAAGATGCGGACAGGCTGGAAAGGGTCCAGAGAAGGGCTGCAAGGATGAGCAGGGGACTGGAAGAGCTACTGTATAAAGAAAGACTGGGAAATCTGGATTTGTTCAGCCTTGAGATGAGAAGGCTTGGGGGAGACCTTATTGCCATATACCAGTACTTGAAGGGTGGCTACCAAGAGGAAGAAGACTCCCTTTTTACAAGGAATCACGTGGAAAAAACAAGGGGGAATAGTTGCAAGTTACTCCTGGGGAAATTCCAATTGGAGTCCAGAAGAAAGTTCTTCCCAATGAGAGCAATTAAACATCGGAATAGTCTCCCAAGGGAAGTGGTGGATTCCCCTACACTGAACAGTTTTAAGACTCAGCTCGACAGGGTACTGGGCCATCTCACTTAAGCTATATGGTTTTTTTGCCTTGAGAGGTTGGACTAGATGATCCCTGAGGTCCCTTCCAACTGGCCATTCTGTGAAAGAAGGTCCCACAGTGTTTTTCTGTTTGGTTCCATAGAAGTTGGAATAATAGCAACCTATCTGCGGAGTTTAAGGAAACATTATATTTCCACTAAAAAACATCTGTGAGATGCCGTAGAAAGCCTATAGAAAGTGTATGATACATTTCCATGAGGGTGTTCATGTTTAGTTTTGGTGGGAGGTGGTACAGTTGCTGAAATTAGTGGGGTGGGAGGGTTGTCTGTGCATGCCTGACAAGAACAGAGAAATACGGAAACTTTGGATAGTTCTTTCACAAGCTGTTTTCAAGCCTGAAATAGAGCCTAGTCTTCAGGGGGAAAACAAGCATCCTGATTTCTCCAGATGTTAATGTTTAGTTCCCTGATCCCTTCAATAACACGCCCAGTGAAAAAGGAAAAGTCATATGAATAAATTTTTTGACATTTTGTTTATTAGCATTTTATCTAGGCTAGTAGTAAATGAATAGACTTGTCAGCAGAAATCTCTTGGTGAAGCAAATAAAGAATCTTAATAGGCAGCAAGAACAGAACTCTTTGCTCACAAAGAGCTCTAATTTATTGGTTTCTTTCTCATGAAGATTCTGTTCTGGATTCTGGCTTTGCCAGAAGAAACAGCTGAATGATGACATGGGTTCTCAGAAAGAAACTGTGCTGTCTGGTAGGAAAGGGGAAGACTTGAGGAAAGAGTCTATTTCTTTTAACACTTTCTTCAAAATACTTCATACCACACAGTGAAAAGGATTTTCTTAGTTTGATTTTTTGATTTCAGTGAACTGGCCAAGTCTGCATTTTTAGAAGTGCTATGATGCCTGATTCCGCTTGTAAGTGGCTGACTGCAGGAAAAGAACAAGTGAGGGCATCTCTGGTTCTGTGTTGTGCAAATGATGCGCAGCCCTGGGTTCAGGATAGGCAGCTTCATGGGACTACTTCTTCTGGCTTGCTGTACACACCTGTACCCACTGATACTACAGGCACACTGCTCTTGGGGCCGGTAGAGTTACTGGGAGGTATGGCACTGCCTCATTTCCCTTACACCCCCTCCCAGTTAGGCCAGGCTGTTCTCCCAAACAAGGGAAAAAGCTGCAAATTCCAGGGTTAAAATTATGAAAGTTTAGAGCGTGCTTATTAGTTACAAGTGGGATGTTTTCTATTTTGTTACGAGCTATACAGTCAACAGCAATCACAAATGCAGAGCATACAACTGAATCAAGTTGTATAATTAGTAGAAATAAGTGTTGTCTACACTGCATTCCTCCCAAATCCGTTTGTGCCTGTGTCTGCAGGATTCTTCAGCCAGATGGGCACAAAGAGCTGTCATATGTCACAGAGCATTAGAAGGAGCTGTGGACTCTTTCTCAACACAAGTCGTTATTTGGCAGATTACTAAAACTTTTCTGACCCAACCCATTCAGCCTTCAGTTTTATGTTGGTGGTATCAGAGAAAGTGCTGTGTTTTCAAAAAAGTAATTGCTGAGTGACCTCATAGGGCAAGTTCATCCTCTTATTCCTTCCCTTGCCTTGGACAAGCAGAAAGGTGCAGAATGTAATGAAGCATCCCTAAAAGTGCTTGAAGTCAAGATGGGAAAAGGTGGAGAGGTAGGAAGTGAAGTAGAATAAGAAGGGTCAAATAATGTTAAGGAAATAATTTGTTTCTTTGATAATTAAATTTCCTTTTCTAGTGTTAAACTAATTCTCTGAGCCTCTATCATTTGTCATCTGACCTTGTCAGAACGTCATTCTGAAGTATACAAAAAAACCTGAACAACCCAAACCAAACAACAAAAAAAAATGCACAAGGAAGAGAAAAATGCTGAAACATGGAAATCTAGAAGTTGTAATGTTTTTTATTTGATGCTTTCTTATTAATTTATTGCTCTCTTGGAAGCACTCCTGGCTTTTAGGTGGATGGAAGAATGAACGAACAAGTTAAGCCATGTAAAAGTAGTAAGAGAGTAGAATTGGTTTGATTATGTAGACTAATTGCATGTTGTTTTTCTTTCTCCTATGTGTTCCTAAAATGAATTCCTTCCATAAATCCAGTACAATAACTTCTGTCCCGATAAAAGCTTGTCAGGCTTTCTCTCCTGATGCAGAAACAACCTTAGAAAACAAAACAACTGCTGTAGCAACTGCAGAAATGTAGTTCCTCCTGTGTTTCATGTTTTCTTTGTCCCAGACTGAGGGAAGAAAGACAAGACTCCAAGAATGTGTTTAGCATGGCTGTAACTTTACATAATGTTTCAAGGAACTATCTGACAATAATTCATGCAGCACAGGTCATTCATCCTATTAATCCACTTCGCAAGGGCCCCTGTCAGCTCTCTACCCATTAACCAGGCGCAGTACCATTGCTGAGGCTTCACTGCTCTCCCCTCGTGCAAGGCAGGGGGAATTGACTCCTCACTGTTGAGGAGATTCAGAGCTTCAACCCATTCTTCACCAACTCCTTCTATTAGTAAGTGCTTTCTTTTATGCAACAGCAATTTTAGCTTTCTAAATGGACAAGAAGCCCTTTTGAAAAATCCTCTACAAACAGGAATTTGCTGAATTGTAACTCGCCCTTTCTCAAGCCCTGAAGAAGAAAAGAAAAGGATAAAATAAAACACATTAGCTCACCATGAAGATGCTTCTCTTCTCAGGTCCACAGAGACTGTGATGTGCATGGGAAGGTATGCTAAAGCTGCTGTAATTTTTTAAGAGTCAGTTTTCTGGATGGAAACTGGAGACGAGGAAAATTTCTATAAGGTCTTTTGATTTAGCGAAGGTGGGCAGGGAAGGTGGGGAAGGGCAACAACATCTACAGCACTGTTTAGTCATGATCTCCTGCACAAGCTCCTCTGTTAGGCCATGATATGAGATCAGAGTAAGTTCTTGTACCTTATGACACCAGTTTTAAAGGCACCAAAAACTTTTCCAGCTCAGACAAAGCTTCATCATCTCTCAGGCTGCCAGAAGTGGGTTCTAACTTACTAGAGGCCCTTGCATACAACTTTGAAGGCTGGATAGCTTGCAAACACTGGTTTGTGGGTTTTGTTTTGTTCTGAATGAGGCATTAACTTTGTGAAAGTCAACATTAAAGGCATCCTTATTTATCTACATTAACATCAAATTAATTTCATACTACTAAATGAATAGGGTGATGAAACATATAGTTCAATAAACCGATCCCTAATGATTAAAAATATAATTTTATACCCCTATATTTGCCAGTTGCTTCTCTATGCAGGAAAAGAAAAATGTGATCAAAACATTCAAATCTTGTACCTTTTTGCCTGGACACTTGTGGTTTGGTGTGGAAATATATAAAACTTAGATACAAGAAGTTGCCTTCTCAAACTACTTTCCATAACATTATTTCATCAGATGATCTTAATTATCTGCATGACATTATGTTCTCAAGCTGACATAAGACTGGGCTGTGATACTTGCGTTTCAAGATGGAATGTATTGCTTAATAGTGTTTCCTTTACTTAGGAGAATCTAAGAAACAAGTCCTTGCAAATGAATTTCCATGGCTCTTTAGATGATTTTGCTCTCCTCTTTTTAACCATGGGAGCTTTCACTGAATTGTTCTAAAATGTGCTGTAGCATTAGAAACAAGTGATGATTTGTACATATATTGGACGTTATTTCCTTTTCTTGCAGGCATGTAACAGAGATTTCCTCAAGGAGAAAGGGATTATTTTAATTTAAATTGCATAGTAGACGGGACAGGAACAGGATATCATTAAAAATGGGTGAGGGCAGGGGAAAGAAAGGCTTCTGACAGGTAGGGTGCCAGCAACGTACTTGTTTTGGTTGGAATTACCAAGCTAAAGGAGGTTGCATTGGAAGAGATGCCATGCTGGATATCTATTGCGATCCTGTGAGGGTTTACCATTTAGTGTCTGAGAACTAGTCAATTAGCATTACTTCCTACTGGAATATAAGCAACCTGGCAGGAAGATTTGATGTTTCTGCTCCATGTTTTTCTCTTCCCTTAATCTCTCCACAATTAATTGAATCAAAGCCTCGGCAGAAGTGAAGCACTCCTGTTTTTTCAGTGTACGTTCATGGACTTAATGAAGTGATCTGAATCATGATGATGACTATCCCTTCAGTTATCAGAAACTTAGCAGAAACTGGCTTGGCCAGTGATCGAAGTCTGCCCATAAGTGGCCTCTTTTTGTCCCTGTTTGCATCTCTGCCATGCTCAGGTGCTCAGTTTTCTTGGCTTTACCCAAATTCTCTGTAAAATTTGGAGGCAATAGATGGTGGGTTCTCCTGTCTTTGGCAGCTTGAGACAATAAGCACAATCCAACAGATAATTGTAACTTTTTTTTTTTTTTTTAAGTATCGGTAATGTTCTGTAATTCTATTGCTTGACTCTGTACTCTTTGAGTTTAATTTTTATAATCCCTGGGCACAAAGCTTGGGGCACATGACTGTCACAGTGAGCTGCAGGCCTGATGTGTTTCATCAGCCTTTAGAGCAGGGTTGGGAGTTGTGCCAATGCCTGTTGTAGGTGATGCTGGTAGCTGGGTCTGAGGTGACTCCGTGGCTTGGTCTCACTGACTGTTGCATTTCAATATTGCTGAATTGAAATGTGCACTGATCAGTTACTCAGAAATTGTATTTTTCTGTAAATGCTAAACGTGATTGCAACTACACTACAAACTGTGTCCTGCACATTGCTTTTAAGAGAACTGTTATTTCCACTTGATCTTCTATATCATATTATGTTGTACAATGAATGCCAGGCTGTATTTTGTCCTACCTAAGCCAAAATGAAGCTTGCAGCCCATTGCCGATCTCAGTTGTTTGTGTGGGAAGTGTGTTTGTGCAGGACTATGGTCAGCAGAGCAGAGCTTTGGCAGCTCTGTGTAATGATGCCTCACAACACAGGAAAACCTACCAAATCCAGTGCTTTTTGTTGCCCTTAGGAGCCAGACTCTGTGGATAGGCACTTAAACAGTGAATGGAAAGTGGAAAGATGCCCTAATTTCTTAATTCTTCTATATGAATGATGTAGGTCACAAGTAAAATCTTTTTTATGACCTGAAATATTGTGATTGTATCTATTTCAGAGCTCATTAAGTTTTGATAACTAAGGTGGTTTAATGGCACACTGTACTGTGGGTTTTTTTTCTTCAATAGATATGTAAGTTTAACGTGATAATGTAGTTCAAATGGTAATACTGGAAAGAAAAATTAACTATTTTCAAGCAAACCGTTGGCAATTATTGTTGTTTTAGAGGCAGCTTTAAAATACTTTTAAATGGAACCTCTGTTTTGTCTATAATACCCACTCTCTAAAATTGTACCTTAAAAATGCAACACTGTGTTGTTTTTCTTCCCCTAGCCTGTTATACAATGTAGTCTTCAGTTTAGTCTCAATTAGTCATGACAGTGTAGTTTTCTGACCCCAACATCCAAAATCACATAGTTTATAATATGGCTGGGAATTTGAATAGAAATTGGTATGCAGCACAAGGGCGGGTTTTTCGAAACCCTGCAACTAAAGACTGTGCTGAAATATTTTATGCCTGTACTGTCTACAGTAAGGAGATGTGGAATTAAGGGGAGCAATAAAACATAAAAACTCTAGACTTGCAAATGATTATTTGTATTAAATTGAAGTAAATTATATTGCTCAATAAGAGAGTTTTCCATCTCTAAAGCAAGATCTGTTGTGTTTGTATGCCTCCTTTATTTTTAGATGTGGGATACTGGCTGTGGAGGGAAGCATGGAGTAGCGCTCTGGCCTTTCATCTCTGGACAGAGAGGGATTTGTAAATTGGATAAAGGTCAGTAGGGAATATTAGTTTAGTTGGTGATGTCAGACGAGTTCGTCTCTAGATCACACAGCCACTGTGCAGTTGGCAAAAGTATGGTAATAGGCCGTGGTCTGTCAATTTAATGAGATATCGAGGGGGATCAGAAGGATCGAGAGAGGTTTTTAGTATCCACTGCAATGCTGTGCAAAAACCTTTCACAGAAAAAGGGAAATGCTTTAATTATAGCTTTGAAAGGGAAACATGGCTTATTCTGTGGAGCTCTGGTCTGAACTGAGGTCCACACTGGACACTGTTTTGAGATATCCAAATGCAGAAGTTCATTTGGATCATTTCCAGAGAGGTCAGAATGTACCTTTCTCATCACACCAACTTTCATCTGAGTACATGACCTTGCAGGGAAAAACTAGCAAAAGGCGTGGAGATGCCAGAGTGCCTGGTGGAGTTCAGGGGCCTCTCTCGTTGTGGTGCCTTCAGCATGTTTGCAGTACAGGTGGAAACTGCCATCCTGGGACTACAATGTGATCAACAGACTCTCCCCAGACAGCAGAGGAAAATGGGAAAGTTGTAGATCTGTGTTGATTTACAGACACTTTGTGTTCCCATACTAATAAGCAGCTAGACATAGCCTTTTTGTCATGATAGTATGCCCAGGGCTGTAAATTATTCACACAAGTATCTAATGGTTTTTTATCTTCTCAGATTGTCCAACAGCTTTGCAACATCTGCTAAAATACTTATAGTTTGGAAATTCCACTGAGAGTAATTCCAAGAAAATATTCTTGGGTTTAGACAAGTCCTTTGAAAATACTGATTTTTCGGAGTCTGAGAAGCATTTACACACTTCGTTAGTCACTTGGATCATGTGGCATTTTTCCTATCCCTGGCTATTCCAAGTTTGATTCGTAGAGTGACTATTTTATTTCAGGTGGAAAGCATCCCTTCCATCTGTTTTTCCTAATTGCTAATTGGGTGAACATTTGTCACTGAGTACATTCCTTGTATAGATTTTATGGACAACTAAAATAACAGTTGCAAATGAAGCCACAAAAAGTTAGAGAAAAAATTATTTGAAAAGTTTTGAAATATTAATTAAGGGTCTATTAGGCTATTAAATATGTATACAGTGTATTGTGTGATAGTCTGGCTGCTGGTCATGTGCTCTGGATGCGTCTCTGTGTGTGCTGGGTATGGCCTTCTCTGTGTGCCAGTCACTGGATGTGTTCACGAGCTGACTGCACACGTAAAATGTCACTATATTGCATCTTCCTCTTACTTCTATCAAGTAGAGATTTGCCATGCAATTGCCTTTCCGAGTGGACAATGTTGTCATAACCTTACATCCAAGGACCCTGGAACTACAAATCTTAATCTTATTTCCCCTAAAGCTCTTTAGTGAGAGTTGGTCTTTCTTTTCTTGGAAAATGACTACAAGTACAGAGAGATTTGAGTGCTTTATCAGCATCATAACTATTCCCTGAGAAGGCTCCCCACATCTTGAAGTCTATAGCTATGGAAAATAAATCCATATTTCGAATATCAATTTTTCTTTTAACCTATTTGTAAATGATTTATTGTAGTGGAAAGTCAGATGATGATAAGATAACACTGTTTAGAGGTCATTAAAGAGTTTTCAGGAAGTTTCTACAAAGATACTGTTCTTATATTGTCAGTATGATAAGAAAACTAACAATTTATGTCAAAGTTTGCAAAATGTGTTTGTCTGATAAACAGTCTGCTCAAGGGACATCAATCATATCTCCTTCCCAGAGTATATTGTATTTTTCATGAAGTGAACTTCAGTGACTCTGCACATTCATGTGTTTGATATCGCAGCATCTTAAGCAGCATCTTTTCAGTTGTAGTGGCTGTAATGCAGTGTGCAGCTTGGTACCACATATTATAGCAGGTACTAATAACCAGAAGCCTTTGCTTCTGCAGAAGCCAGTGATCATACGTTCTTCTTTAGCCAGGTGAGAACATGATTGATATGATCCCTATTCCAGAACTTCTGAGTATCTTTCTTCTCTCGAAGGAAAGATGTTTCTGTAACATAAAAATTTAGTGTGGAAGATGGTCAGAAGGGAGTCACAACATGAGACTGCTTTATAGAATACCATCCTGAAGAGCCATTCTGCATCAATAGAATTGAGAAGCATATTTGGCTGAAACCAGCTAAAATATAGACTGTATAATCTACATTCTCACTGTTTTTCTAACATGCATTTCAGCTTATTACAGTATAAATCACTTCTCAATTGCCTTAAGCTGAAACAATGCATCTGAGCTTAGGTTAAAAGCCTGTAAGTGCTTCTTTACTTGAACAAAGTGAAATCAGGTTACATTAATAGAAGTATTAATTAATTTGCCCTCATTTATTCAGTAGAATTAGCATTATTGAAAAGCCTTTACCATCTTCAAGTACGGTTAAAGTGTGTGCAGCTTCAGTGACAGAGTTTCATCTGTAACACCTAGTGATGTGTCAGATAGTGTAGAAAATTATTGTCCAATTTGGAAACCTGAGACATTACTGAGAAATGCTGTGGGGTGCGTTATAATGAAAATACCAATCCACATTAGCCATGGTTGCCATAAGCAAGAATCTTAATATCTTGGCCAAACCTACTTAAGGTTCATGTAATAAACTCACATTCCTAATTTTATTAGGGATGTGCCAAGTTAAGCACTTTGCTGGCCTTTGGACAGATTTATAGCTTGACTTCTGCTGAATTAGTGTTGACTGACAAGAGGACATTGTTTTATAGGATGCTATTTAAATAAAAACCTGCAGGGTATTTCTGTAATGTTGTCACTTCAAGTCCAAACTGGAAAAAAGAAATGTGTATTAAGGAAGAATCTTCATTAGCTTTCACGAGTTTAATCTAAGGCTGTCAAAAGCTTCCTTATAAGGTAAGACATTGTAATGCACAGGGACAAGCCTTGTCTTTGTTCCAAGTTTTAGTATGAAAGCAGTCTGTTGGACTTCCTGGAAATTGGGGAGGAAAAAATTCCTATCCACTTTTATTTGGCAGAGTTGTGTGTAAAGAATAGAGTGTGATCCTCTTTCCCTGTGACCATCAGAATGGCAGTTGATGATGGCCGTTTTACTCTGAAACTTTGTTATGCATATATCACTTGTACCTGGCAAAGTGTGTCATCTTGTATTTATTCATTGGCTATTCTGGGCCGACAAACATGCCGACATTTTCACATATAAGGCAGCCTGATTGTATATTAGAAAAAATGTCCTTCCTTGAAAAACATGTTGGTTGGTGGAACAGTCTTTCTCCTTTATTAAATAAATAAATACATATTTTTTTAAAATGAAAAAAGTGCATCTCCTAGAGTTAAAATTAGACTATGTGTAACTGTTATGACTCAGAGCAAATTATTGACCCAGATATCAATACAATTAATCTGGCCCTTCAATCTTCCTTTGCCATATATTTTTAAGTCTGTGGGAAGGACCATGCAGCCATGCATGGTCCCATGGCTGGGACTGACCGTTTGTAAAAGGAGGAAACTTATTCCTGCCCCACTGAGGGACCAACAGGTCTGAGGAATGGATATGACTGAAATATTCTACAGAGCTTTAAAACTATCATCTGACCAGTAGAAAGCCTTTCTTTTTACAATTAAATTATGAAATATGTGAAGGGAGTATAATAACCACCGAATTGTCCTTATTTGGTGCGTAATAAAAAACATATGATATAAGGAAATAGCTTCACTAGAGAGAATGACAAAAGTCAGGGGTCACTGTTATAACTCACCAAGAATACATATAGTTACATATGAAAGGTTATACAATAGATTTGCTTTAGGGAAAGAGATATTGTACATACTGATTAAAGCCTACATAAATCAAATATTGGAAATATGCCAGTCATACCTAGCAGTGCCACTCATGCAGTGGATCTCATCTATGTCTCACTGATTTTCTTAAGGTTTTTGGTTGCTATTACATACTCTCAACCCATCAGCTTCTCAATCCAGCAAGAGTAAGGTGGGCAACTGAAATAATGAGAATTCAGCAACAAAATCAGGATGTGAGCACCAACTAGTAGAAGAGCAGCTGAGGAATAACTGATGTCAATGTAATTTAAATTCATACAGAGAATTTATTGGACTGTGTCTCACCTGTTTAAATGTAAGTTTAATATGACAAAGAGTTTCCTTCACACATTATTTCATTGTCATTATGTATTACTTACAAAACTCCATCATTATGCATGGTACTTTACTAAGATAATTTAATTAAAAGATTCTACTCAGAGTTGATGAATGCAGTAACATAAGTTTTACAGAGCCTTATTGCACCAAAACTTTGGTGCGTGCACTAGGGCATTCATGTGACTGCTGGTCATTGGTGGAGCCATTCCAGTATTACATCAGTATTACAAGGTTAATGTGGCTAAATATAAATACCAAACAAACCTACTGTTGAGGGCAGCAATTAACAGACAAGGTGTTACCTGTTTATCTGTGGGCCCTTATCCTTCTCCTCGTTCAATCAATAGTAAAGTTTAATTGGCAACAGCATTGCATGCTGATGTGAATATTTTCTTGTCTCACAGTAATATGTCAGGACACTTAAGAATAATTGGTAAAGAGTAAGTCTGAGCTTTGTTAGATAGCACCGGCTATGTTCTTTGGTTTTGATGTTGGAAGGGTCACGGACTTACGCATAGTAGTTTCATGTTGATGGGGCAGCCATCTCTTCCTTCTGTACATCAGGATACTGTGTACCTCTTTTATTTATGTGCTAGTTAATATATTCCAGTGGCAGAGGTACTTCACTCCTCAGGTCTGTACCTGCCAATTCTGCTCTAATTAATAAGCGTTAAACTAAACTCCCAACCTCACAAATCCTTCCCTGACAACTTCACACCTTATTAAACCCTAACTTTCTTGCACCTTAAAAATACTTCTTTCCACAATACAGTACTTCTCTTTATGGATATATGCATCACTGTTAAATCCTGCTTAGTCTAAGAAATTTGAGGTTTCCCTTAAAAAGAATTCAGAAACATTCAGAAATAGAGGCTTAAATTAAAACAATAAAAGAATTATTATCCTTTAAATGTATGCACATGTGCCTGTATAACTGAAACCTGTGCACACAGTCAGGTACTTGCCACATAATTCTTTGGGTTTTCAACTGAAATGTGTATTTGCACATTGCTGCCTTCACTGCTTCTAAAATGTTAACCTCTTTATATTTCTGTTCCACACTGCTACATGTTACTTTCTTTAAACATGAAGAAAGCTGTGTCTTTTTTGTCAATTATGAAATAGGCTCATATGCCAATACTACATTGAAATCTGGGTTGTAAAGAACAATTAAAAGCTGCGTGACAAACAGATCCAAGCTCTGTTGGATCTCATGTCATTATTTCCCTCAATTTCAGAAGCTAGATCAGGCTTAGTGAGAGAGGGGAGGAGATGGATCAAGGATGAAAAGGAGAGCCCTCTCCCAAAATACTGCAGAAATCTGAGAGCAATTCAAAGCACTTGCAGTTAAATACCACCAAACTCCAGGAGATTCCAAAAAATGATTATACATCAAATTTTGGAGCATAGACTTCTATGTTGGTTCAGAAACTGCCAGCTCAAGGAAAATATGTGGGAAACAGGTCCTGGGAGCAGACTCCCATTCCTGTTCCCTGTGCTACTTCTGCTTTTAGCCAGGGTCTTGAGATTAAAATGTGTCAACACCCTGGGAGTAGGGATTGTTTCCACGGGCTTTTACTATTTCTCCTTTTACACTTGTCTCTCTTCTATGCTGATAGAAGAGCTTTGACGGGAGAGCTAGAGCGCAGCCATGTCCAGAATATCCTTTCATAGCCCGGTGGTTAGTACACTGCCACAAGATCTGGGAATTTACAGGTGCTCTAGAAGGAAAAGGGCCAATAACTGCGAACCTCCCATTTTCTATCTGACTGGCTTATCTGAAAGAGGACTCGGCCTCTATTTCTTCTGCCTTTGGGTAGAAGCCTGACCCTGAAGAAGCTGTGGCTCTTTTATCCACTTTCAAACTTACGAGATGTATCAGTTCTAACTCTGTTATTCAAAAGGGCTAAACCAAAGTCCTGAATCCAAAATCACCAATCTTCTTGCAAAAGAAAGTGATCATGATGTCTTGCATTAATCCATTTTTATTCCTAAAGGCCGCTTTTGGTCTGTCCTTCTGTTTTTGTAGGTTATATTAAATGTGGTTTTGATTTGTATTCAAATTTCAATTCCTTTTCATAAACATAACATCAGCCAATATTCCTTGCCTGTTTCTTGGGGTGCAAGTTTCTTTGATCTTTTGTTGCCTGAACCAGATACATGGCCTAGCTTTGCACAATCTATTACCCTCCCACTTTCATCTGTCCCATTACATTTGCTTTTTTTTCTCCCTGCAGTCTGAAGATGCTCTTGCACAAGTGATGTCATCTCTAATCCTATTTTTCATTTGTATCATGGATGTTGCTAACCACTCTTTAAATAAAAACACAACATGATTCTCATATGCTAAGAAGCTCCAGGGGTAACCATATAATTTCAAAATGATACTGATTTTGTTTATATGCAACATAATCTTTTACAGTTCTTAGTCCGTATTTGAAGCATTGCAAAGTGGATTTTTATGAAAGGTATTATAAAGAACTCCTTGTTTTTTCATAACAGATTTGAACATTAACTGATCAGAGTTCAGATAAATAGTCTTTACTCTCCATTAAAATATTAAAAAGCCCTTGGTAGGAAACTGGCATAAAGATCCTTCATTCTTGTTTAATGAACACTTGTTGGCAAGTATAACACTTTAATAGCTTTGCAGAATGAATTTTGTGTGAGCATCTTCCATTTCCCTGTCAGACACTTGTCCAGGTGCTGGGAATTTATTGGGGGAAGCATATTTTTACTCATTAGTTCTGTATTTGATTACAGAACAGTAAAATATGAACCACTAAGTCCCCGAGGCATAGCTGTGTACATTGAGATTAGTAATTGCATGTCATCGTGTTTTCCATTGGAATTTATATGGACAGATAGGATAGGTGCTTCTTAAGTAGGTTTAAAAGCAAAGCAAATCTGTATTTAATCTTTTTTGCAGTCGTATTTTCCCTAATGGAGTAAAGGTTAGGCTAGATGATACATTTTAAATATGGTTTTAATTTATTTTTCTCTTTTTTTTTTTCTTTTGTTAAAGTATGAGGTTTGCTTTCTGACAGACTAAAGGAAATGTACTGTAGCTGAAAAATTTGACTCTGCATCTACTAATATGTACAGGAGGAAAGAATTGTGTTGTTGTCAGCAATGGCTGTTTATGAATATATTTTTATAAACAATATGTAGACAGTGTTTTTATTTTTAACCACCTTTTAATGCTCTAGGTATGAATTAAAATAATGTAGCAGCTCTAAGGACAGATTTTATTTGAATTGAATAAAATAATGCCATTTTGTAATGTCTTTAGTATGCCTGTTCTTCAAGAACAGCTAAAAATTCATTTTAAATTTTGCACATTAAGAAAACCCTCAAAATAAAAAAAAAAACCTGATTAAAAAAAAGATTTGAAACATGAACTTCTGATCATGTTGAAGGGTTAAATAATGCTAAACATGCTGTCCTTTCTGGTATAAAAGCACTCATTAATGTGTTTTCCAAAACTAAATCTAATGAGGTACTTAATAGTCACAAAACTGGCACATTTGATAATTAATGTTCCTTACTGATTTTTTGCTGATGCAGTATAGTCTTATCCAGAGAGAAGTGTTAGCTCAACATGTACTTGAACCATCAGATGGTTGGAAACTTCCCCGTCATCGATGTGAAATACCTGTGCGTGAGTGCTTGGCAAGACGTCTTCGTTAGCACACCTTCTCCTCAGTGTGAGAACATACGTGGTCCGAGTTCTGGGTTGTTGAGTATATGTCTGCACAAGATGTGCAATGCTGGGGTTGTGTTCTGTGGGGAGCCAGTTATTGGGCCCCCTGGCAAATGCCAAAATTTTTCCACTTCGAGTCATTGAATGAGTCAGCATTCAGCTGAACCCCCCCACTGGTATCATGAGCAGCAGATGGACGTTGTGTGCCACCGGTTTGTACCGGACGGTGTGTACCACATCAGTTTATGGTAGCTGATTGAACTTGCATTGGCCCACACTGTGCAGGTCCATTATTAGTGCTGTGCACCTATTTGATCAAAATGGTTGGTGGATAGTGAGAGTAAGATGTAATTTGTGCAAAAGTAGAGATTTACAGGGTCTAAGGTTTAAAAGTGTCAATTTAAAACGAGAAGGAGAACACCGTATCTTAAGAGTGTAGGCAAAATCCACTGAAAATAGACAAGATATTTAAGTTTGAGACATAAATGTTGAGAATGCGTAGTAAAAAAATTTTTTCTTTCTTTTTCACAGCAGTAGTGGCAGGCTATTTCTTTGCTGGTAAGTTCCCACTGATTTCACAGTACACATATTGAACATACTACATGTTACAGAGCTGAGATTCAGAGGATTTTGAGGGAGAGAGAAATGTTGAAGGGTAATTGGAGCCACACAGAGAGAGTAGAGGAGGGATCAGGGTAGAAAAAGAAGGCTCAGAGAGGATTGTAGAGGCTCTGGGGAAGCTGAAAATGGATCAAAACAGGACAAATGGAGGTAGGAAGGATGAAAATGCCAGCAGAAGGAAAATAGAGGATTGGAGCTAAGTAAGAGTTCAGAGAAAAATGTGTGATCAGACAGGATCAGACCAATTTTGTACTAGCTGACACAGGGTCAGAGGAGCAGGAAATAAGGAGAGCTGGAAGAGGTATTTGAATCCAAAGTATATGGAGGAGGAAGTAAAAGAGAAGTGGAGAAAGAATGGGACCCAAATGAGAAGAGCAAATATTAGAGCTGCATGAGGGATACAGCAGAAGCCGAGGTATCAGAAGAGCTGAGTGAGGATCAGAGAAGATTTACATGAAGAGCTACCAGGAAAGCCAGGAGCGGGTCAGAGAAGCTTACAGAGATTTGGTCAGAGTGGCCAGAGGGGCGAAATGATGTGGCATATTAACCTGTTGCAGTTAGTTCAAAATCCCTTATGAAGCGTCTCAAAGGGTGGAAGTACCAATAATATTAGCATGTTGTTATATGGCAGATTTAATGTGTTAGCAGAAGCAAGACTTGCCTAAATTCATCTCCTGTGAAGATTTGACTTGTCCTGGCTGCTGCTTCAGAATCCAACAGTGATTTCTCAGGACAGCTGCAGTCACAAGGCACAATCTAAGGGTTTTAGGCAGCTTTTCTTCTGAACATCCCAGCATCTGGAGGTTTATGCCAGGGCCTCAGCGTTATTTTAACAATTTATCTAAAAAATAAACCAACATCTTGAAGCAGGCAGGTCTCCTGTGGGAGTCTTTATGCAGGCAAATTTTACCTGAAGAACTCTCCTTAATAAATGCTTGCTGTTGTGGACTACAGTAGCACAGGGACTGTATCCCTGCCTTGGTATAGTGAATGTGCTCCTGCCTGTCCTGGCCCCTGTACAGACTTCATCATTATGCCACAAAGGTGGTTTGCTTCATATTCATTTGCTGTGGGATAGCTAATGCTGGCAGGTGCCATCACTGGCCACCGCTGATGGTGTAGATTTGCCAGTCCTCCCAGCACATAGCAAAGAACCTTTCTGAGAGGAAAGCATTCTAAGAACATGCATTCTCATTTTGTCCTATTCATCCACACTTGAAACCAAACTGAATGGCATTAATTATCACTTCAGGTAGTAAATCAGTTTCTCATTTGTGAAAGGAATGCTTCGTCTTGAATCCCTTTTTTGTTTTGTATAGCCAGAGGGCTATTACAGAAAGTCTTGAACTTGTAAGAATCATTTTAGCGTTACACCAGCACAAAGCATATTATGAAAGGATAACCTTGTTTTCCTAAAAAGCTATGAATAGCTGTGGCTTTAAATTCAATGATTCTCCTCTGTCCCCCTCCCTCCAACTCAAAAAACATGTATTCATAATCTTACTTTAAAGTCAAGGCTATGTGCTGATTGACAGTACTGACATAATTGTGTTAATGACAAGACACTGAGACTACATTGTTGGATATGTCGCTTATCATCACTATTTATTTGGCTCTGTTCTGCCAAGCTTGAGTTATAGTTCTTACACATTGTGGTTTCACAGTCAGTCCCTTAAACTGCTTCAGTGTTGAAATAACATTTTTTACAAGTCTTTTAGCTGTAGTTCAAGAGTACAAAGTCTTCCAGAGCATCATTAAATAGGGTTCAAAGTTTGTCCTGACTGAAAGGCTCAGAGTTTGAGCACTTAGGAAATGAATTCTTTGATCAGTAAAGTGATTAGTGAAACTACTTTCTTTTCTCCTTTCTTTTCTTTTAGATACAAGAATCCATTTTTTCTCTCCAGTTAATGCCAATAATGTATTTTAGTCTACAAAATATATCTTCTCTATGGTCACAACTGAGGTCCTACAGGTACCATCTCAAAATTTTGAAATGTCCTGCGTAAATGGAGAGCATGCAACAGGAAATGCAGACATTTTTATGCTGTAAGACTTCTTTTAGTCACCAAGTTTTTTGCTTATATTTCATTTTAGATTGTTTCACTGTGTAGTTGTGGATCTCCTTGTAGTCCTTTAGTGGATGCTTGATGTTAGCGTAGTTCAACAAATAGTAATGTTTAAGCAAAACTATGATCATGGGAGGTATAAAATAAGATTTAAATTAAACTTTGTATCATTCTTCCCTAGCTCATTTCATTGTAAGAGAATCATCATCATTAAAAGGTGAGCAGCAAATAAAATATGAACAGTTAGAAGTCATAAACAGGACATACTTATTCAGGGATGGAAGCCATCTCAGGGTTGCAATTATTCTACTTTGTGTAGAGATGTGCTTCTTTCTGACTAGTGCTAATTGGGAGGCATAAAGCTCTTTCAGCCATCCTGATAAATTCAACACTGATGTGTTTTTTTCAGCATAGGCTCATTTTTGATTGTTGTTTGTAAACCAAAATAGCAGATGAAAAAATTCATATCCGGAAAAAGCAAGTTTGGATTCAGACCTGTGAAACTTTAACTTATCTCTTCCTTTTGTGTTTGTCAGAATCCAGACATCTTCATTATAGCACAGTTGTCCTTCCTTGGAGAGGGTTGTACCTCCTGTATTAGTGATGTCAAACTTGAAATAATAAAAAGGTTGGGCAGACTTTGTAAAGGCTTATATCCTGTGAAAGGGCAATTTCAAAAGGGACTCATAATAACTATAACTTACATGATGTTGCTCAAGAATCACAGAGCTGGTGATCTGAGTATAATTAAATAAATTGCAATTCAATTCACATGTGAACTTTCTTAGGTGTGACTAGGATATTCTACCACACAATTCTTTCCAGGAACTGGGACGCCTACAGGCTACTTTGGTAGGAATAATTAATAATTATTTTTCATATAGCAGCCATAAATGTCTTGAACATAGTGTCAAATAATTACAAAAATCTCCTGAAAACATCATGGGTCACTGCTATCGTAATCAGGAGAGAAAAATTTATATTTGTGATAGGACTGATAGCAGTCAGAGTTCAGTTAAACTGTCACTGACTGTGAAGTATCTAGTTATGACACAATGTATATATACATTTAGATTCACAGTGTAATGTGCTAAGTCATTGTATTTGTCTTGCATGGAATAAAGCATTAGTAATATTGACTTAATACAAATGACTAGCACATGACAATTTTATTTTCCTTTTTTTTATGGAACATTCTGACTGTGTAGGAATCAACAAGCTTGTCAAGTTGTTCTGCAAAATTGCTAGGGTAATGAATCAGTCTAGTTATATCATCATTCTGTAATAGTATTAAGAAATTGCAAATTTATACATGCCTTCTCTGTCTCTCTTTGTATACAAACACACGCCAAGTGTATAGTGTGTGCACATATATAGAGATACTTTTTTCTCCATCGCGTGTGGGGGGACCATGCACAAATGCACATATTTTTTTCCTGTTTTGCCGAAGAAACTACTCATCATGGCCTATTGCACTGTAGAGTTTCAAAAGGCTACTGTAATGCCTCATTTGCTGTTCTCCTGAGTTGCTGTTGGCTTTCTTTACGCAGTTAAAACCCTGGTTTGAACTTAGGCAGACACAGGGAAGTGTTATCTGTTGTGTTGGTGCAGCCTGTTACAGAGGTAGAAGTAGGCTGCAAAGTTCAAGATAGAATTTTTATTACTTCAAGCCATCAGGTGCTTTGACCATGAGTAGTAAATGCAGAGTTAATTGGATACCAATTTGAAGATGCACTGCAGCCCTCTACCACATGTGATAGAAAAGACTTGAAAGGTCAGGACTTTGGATTATCAGATCTTTGGGACAGTGAATGCATCTCAGTCTCTTGTATATGATGCAGACCTAACTCTGTACCTTGATTTTCATGTTTATGTAAGAAGGTATATTTTCATATGTAGCCTATTTTCAGATCACCATTTGAAATTTCAAATGTTAAAAATCTAGATCTATATTTTCTAGCCTGGAACAGGCTGTTAACAGAGTGTAGGTGGGATGCAATTGGTTTGTTAAGTATTGCTACACTGGTGGCCCTTCTGGCTTGTTTGTTTTATTTTGTGTAAATGTAGGCTTTGGTTCTGAAAGTGCCTACCTCTTTGTGTACACATAGTTCCAGTGAAGACAGTGGGGCTGCTGATAATCATTAAAGTAACTCTCTGGTAAGTGTTTCCAGGCTTAGAGACTTGGATGGGGAAAAAAGGCAGTAAGAACGGATTCTCATTTTTGAGTTTTCATTAAATCATCCTGTGTGATTTCTGCTCATCCCCAAAACATAATTCTGGGTTTTTTCTCCTCATTTAGATGTATTGCTTTTGGTTTTCTTTGTTTTAAAGATGGAAGCTCTTTAAACCTTGGTAGTTATTTATTTTGGGTTCGATGTCCCTCATGCAGGAACCACAGATGTATTTTTCCCTTGAAAAAAAAAAAAAAGAATTAATTTTTCAATTTTGGACTAAGGGTTCATGTCAAAGATGAAAGAAAAAATAATTATTTGTAAGCCATATTAAACATTGGCCATTAAAAAGGAAATTGAAACATGTCATGTCAAATATCTTGAGAAAGAGCGAGAGAAACGGAGGGAGGGAGTTGAGAGGCACATTCCTTGAAGTAACTAGAAAGAGTCTCCTGGTGAAATGGAGGCATCCTGGGGATCACCGACTTTAATTAAGTAGAAATGATCAAGGCACCAGGGTACTTCCGGGGGATTAATGACTGACTGGGAGACTTGATGGCCTCAGGCAAAGCTGTAGGCCATTAACCCCAGCCAATCCTTCGTTTTTCAGGAAATGCCCTGTGCCAAGGTCATTTTTGCTGTTATAGCTAAGGAGGAATCTTTTTCATAGTCTCATAAGAGTCATGGAGTCCATGATTTTGGGGTTGTTTTTTTCCTCTTTTTAATATCTGACTTACGACATATGGGGATATTTTCATTAGATTGCCTGTGCTGTAGAGAGCAAATAGCTTGATATAGTTCTGGTCCAGATTTTATGAAGATTAGTACATGAACAACCCACATGCATATTAGCCGAATGAGCATCAAGGGATTAATCAATACTCCAAAAGCATGAGGAGGTTCAAGACTGTTGGATTATTAAATCTACTCCCAAGAATAAGATTGCAGTCTTTATTAAAAGTTTTGTTAGTGAAAACAGTCTTGGATCTGTGTGGATGACTTGTACTTCTAGCATCCTGTGGCAGAGTTTCAGAAGTTGTTGTATAGCTTTTTGCTTCCCTCTCAACATTTTTTTTCCCAGAGTCTGAGAGAACAAAACTGCCCTTCTCCAGAGACATTTATTTCATCTGGGAGAAGGTGCAACCAAGCAATATGTTTTTACTACCAACATCATCTGCCATTCATCCCCTCTCCATGGCTCTTGGATTCTTTGTGCTCAATAGCTACCCTGTTAAGGGCTTCCCATCTTGGCTCCCCGTAACTTAGGGACATATAAAAGGGACATACAGAAGGAAACCATTGCCAGGTATTGAAACCAAGGTTAGAAAAACAAGGGAGCATTAATGTTCTCCTCATACTGAGTCGTAACTGGCGGAAAAAATTATTTCTAGAAAATATGGCCACTGCTGTAGGGTTCCCAGACTCCAGTTCCTTTATCTCATTTTTACATTGGCAGATTCTTACTGAGCTGGGGACTTCAGGGATGTGCATCCTGGGAGGTGAGCCAGCTAGCTAACCGGACCCTCAACCCCCCCTTCCCACCTCCTGCCCTCATTTACTGGAAAAGCATCTTAGAAACAACTGCTAAAAATAGAATTGTTGATTAAAATAATTTAAACAAAAAAGCTTTTAAGCAATAGATCAAGCTCTTTAGCTTTATGAGCTAAAGGTAATTAGAAGCTGTCCACTTAATACTCTTGACACAGAATACTGTTGCAGCCACATATAATTTTATTGCTTATCTACAGAGGTCAGAAGCAAAGAACAGACCCTGTGTCTTTTTTAAACACTTCTGCTTCAGCCACTGTTCCTATTCCATCTTATCTTGAATAGCTCATGCTGAAATCAATTCATAATATTTTGCTTGTTACACTTAGAGACGTTATCACCTATGAAACATGCCTCAATAGTAACTTGGAAAACTCTAGCCAGCCTTCTGTACAATATATATTTGTCCTCAGCTCAGAAAGCAGCTTACCTGGAGAGGAGCCAGCAGGGCCAGCTCCAGGGAGGCAGCCACAGTGGCAGACTGACAGATGCCTACTCTTACCTGCCTGGAGCAGCCCAGTGTCTGCGTGCCTCCCTGTCCTCTGTATTTGTCTTACCTTAACGGACATATTCTCTTTCAACATGGCAGATGCCAGCTTGATAGATTCACTGTAGTCTGTTGTTGGTCTCTTACTCACTGTCTTGTCTTCAGTCTTTCTACATATATATCCATTTACGTATAATATCCTGCATGCTTCCAAAAAAGCATGTAAGTGCCTTTTTCTACTGACTGTGTGAAGGACCCTGCTCTAATGATGGCAGGCCATAAGGCCTAATAGTTTAGTTATTTTAAAAATTAATGGTGATTTTCACAGTTGGTTTCTATCCAAATCTTTCTGGTTAATCGGTTAGATACACACTGGACTTTGAGTTGTTGTATCTAACTACTGGTAGGAAAGAGAGAATGATTAGCACTGTTGCCATGCCTGCCATTTTTCTGGTTTGTAAGAGTAGAGAGGGAACCCTGGTCCTGTGGTTGGTTTGTTTCTGAAAGAGCAGAGGCAGCGAGTGCCTGTGTCCTTCCTATGATCCATATCCAAGACCCCGAATGAGTTTCCTTGCTATTTGTTTAAAGAGCCAGTGAGGATGCTCATTGCATTCCTTCACCTGACTCCATGCAAGTCAGTTAGATGCTTGATATCCAAGCTGTGGGAATATGATGCTTGATATTGTGGGCTGTGGAAATCAAAGATAAGGTTTTCTTAACTAGAGAAGTGATGGCCAAATATATGTTTCCACTGCATTCAGGGAGTAGAATAAATATGTACATTATGAGGGGGAAAAAATTGCTGGATAAAGTAAAAGTGCCAGAAGAGTTATGTTTTTAAGGTACCTTTGGTTGAAGAAGACCCAAAAGTTCTTCTGCTCCTTTGCCTGCAATTGAAATGAAACCTTTTGGGCCAAAATTGTGTTAGCAGCTTTTTAACAATGCTTTTTAAGAGGAAAAAGTGAAGAATAACTTCTCCAGTTGAAACTGCAGGGGGAATTTTAGCTATGCAGGATGTAATTACCAGAACTGGAATTTGGCCAGGCCACAGTGATTAATTTAACACCCATATTCTTGTTGAAATTGCCATGGATTTTTTAATGATCAAAAGTGGTTAGTAGTGGACCTTGGCTTTTTGTTTCACCCACCAGAAGTAAATGCAAAAATACCAAGAAAGTCAGCTCTGTTACTTGATTTGTATTCCACCAACCATTGATGTGGAATTGGCTTATGAAGAATTCAAATAGTAAATAATATATTTCCACCAGAATTTTTTTTTCAAATGAAAAGAATTTTTTGTGCTTTTATATGTATATTTTAATATATATAATGTGTATATTTACTTTACAGCAGCAGGATTTGTTGTAGGTATTACACTATGGAGACACTGCTTCTGTGAAAAGTTTGTGGGTTTGCAGTTACTGTTCTCCAATACTAATATGAAATCTAGTTGTAGCAACACACGTATGGTTTGTGTTTCTAAATGTATGTTTAACATAACCTATGTTTCTGAGTCATCTTATTCTGATGCACTGTAAAATAGTCCCCAAATCTCAGCATCAGTACTACTTTCTTTTTTCTATGTATTTCTTATTGATAACATTGATGAAAAAAGGCATAATTTAGAGTTTCTCCACAACTGGCATCAGTCACAATGAGTCCCTCCAGAGCAGTGCTATAGACCAATAGGACCAATGAGAGCTATCAAAATGGAGTGTTCTCCTCCCAGAGCAATTGACTTCCACTTGCCCGGGCAGACTGACCTCTGCCAGCATAACTGGCATTTGAAATCCCACTGCTAAGTTTTATGGAACCAAAAC